>LLCE01000043.1:0-283117 GCA_001414415.1 Hymenoscyphus repandus
GGGTATGGGCATAGGAATGAGGAGGGTCGGTTTGGGAGAGGGAAGGAAGAGAAGGGGATCGAGGTGGATAATTTTTGGGTGGAAGTGATGTTGTTCCTGGTGTTGTTTTGGTGGTCTTGGAGCAAGTACCCAGTCATAAAACAAGATAAACCGAGGGGTCTGGGACATGAATGAAAATCAATTCGTTTTCTACAGAAGCGAGTCAATAGGTTTAGTAGTGGGATAGTGATCAAGACTTGTTAGCTGACGTTGGGGCAAAAAGTGAACGGTCGTGTAGATAGAATCTAATTACCAAAGTTACCAAAGCTCTAGATTAGAAGCTAACGGGACTCGAAGCCATGGCCTGGCCCAAGTACTGCAAAATGCGCCTTCTCTTTTTCATGATCGTGAAGCGTGCAAGGTTTAAGATACCACATTTTGTATCACAATTGGCATCCCCTCCGCGTATAATAGTCCTACCATACAAAACACAAGTCCCCAAGTCTGGGATAATGGGGACTGAAATTTGTCGTGCCATCGGACAGCTTTAGCAGAACGAAAGCCGGAATTATGTTTTGAGAAACACCGTAGAGATCTAGGAAATCAGTGGTATAGACAGTTCTAGTTTAATATACATGGGGGAAATAGTGACCCTCTTAATATTCGAATAGGAATCAATCCTTATGAGTCTACACCACTCTCGCCCCATTTCTCCCATCCCCCAAAATTGTTCTAGCGCCTTCCTGTTCTCCTAAATTCATAGACATGTATGAATTAAGGATAAGCCAGATTTCTTTCCATCTGAACAATATTCATAACAACCTTCCCGACAAACATCCTCCCCACACTTCCAGTACTTGTATTTGCTGCAGCTGCAGACCGTGAACCATAATCATCTTATGCAATATATCGTAAGTATTGCTATATGATGGTGTTACGACCTTAAGGAAGTATGAAAGATCTTTGATCTGCTGGTGTTTGGTTTTGAGGATTTGCAACTGAAGAGAAAGCTTACAAGATAAGATATGGGGGTTTTGTTTCTCTGCTAGGTTACCAGACTTTGAGTGCTTTAGTATGATAGTTCTTTAGTTCTCGATGAGACAGGTACCTTTATGAGTTTCAATTCGAAAAATAATACATTTTGCTCTGAATTACTTCTAGAGGTTGAGAAGAGAAACCTTCGATGGGATGTCATTTGAATACAATTTTTCTGATTCGTAAACAGTACAATTCTCACTGCAATCTATTGAGAAATAGACGGAAATACTCTAGGCCTTTCTCTCTCCTCTCGATAGGTAACTCGACATAAGCCTCCCACCTTACTCACCTAGCTTGACAGTCTTACTGCTATTTCGATGATCTGCAAGCGATTTTAACATTCTACACACAAATCGGAGAGATTGATATACCGTTAGTGCAGCTCATCTATGAAGGAATGTGATTTTCGAAGGACGATAAATTGATATAATATAACGAGAGAAGAGCTCGACTGAAGTCTAACCATGTTTTGCAAAGATATTCCCTTTTGGTTTGTGATTAAAGTGAGAAAAGCAACTTGGCAGGAAGCATTGGGGTCCAAATTCTTAGAGATGGCGAGAAACATTTCGCGCTGGCTCAAAATTATAAGAAGTCTTTACCTACTCACTTTCATATCCAATGTATAAATACGCATCTTTTCGACTTACCTCCATACCAGCTTAGTTTCAAACCCTGATGCAAGAGTGTACCGCCTTTTTGGCTGATCCAAAAATTATTTTTGTGTGCTTGGAAGTCAATATACATTATACAATTCACCGTTTTCCTCATCTGACTCACAATGTCAACCTCACGCTTCTTGGCAGCTACACATTGTATATGATTATTTGCACAGCCGTCTCCCATCCTTAATATTTCAAAATCACCTCCCTTCCATCTGCCAAATTATATACCCTCAAAAAATCACAGCGGAAGATAAACAACCTAAAACCCTTCCGTATAAAAGACCTCTCAGAACTCGGCCTTTAAATCCTTAGAATTAACAACTTCTTCACCATAGTCCATCGCAACTCTCTCTCACCTCTCATCCTACTTCTAGGCCCTAACAAAGAGCTTTTTGAAGAGGCAAGGATGCAGTATTAGAAGTATAACTTCACACTCAGTCACTACACACAAGAGAAACTCGAGTCCATGACTCTTGCGAAAATCATGCAGCTTAAGGCCATCCGTGTTGTTGTACACGATATCCCGTATTTTGAAAACGAGATCGAGCAATTTTTGTGGTATCAGGGGGATTTGAAGTTCTGTAATAGTGAGCTACAGAGGGGAATGGGCTTGAGAAGGTTGTGTATGTAGATTTGAAGCAGGGCTAGGGCCGGGAGAATGTAAGGGCTATTGCTGGGAGTTGGTTGGGAAGGGGGAGGAGGAGAGGAATTAGGGAGTTGGTGGTGAGGATGAAGAAGGGCTCTGGGGATCGGAAGATGAAGGAGGTGGTGAAGATGAAGGGGAAGATTACTGAATGATGTGGGAAGGAGGCTATGATGGAAAGGATCGAGGGGAGTGGCGAGGACAGCCTAGAGAGGGTTTGGACGTCGAAGTAAGTGAGAGAGAGAGGAAGGCTTCCGATATTCGGATAGGGAATTTTGTGGGAGGATAGCGAGGACGAGGAAGAGTTGATAAAGGCAGCTGAAGAGTTCTCTGCCCACAGGAGGGCAACAACTAGAGTGTCCTAAATGATTAATCATATATAGAGAACCAATAGCGCTTTGTTGTTCTTTGATATTTAAAATTATTATACTTCTCGAATTTTGGAACAAATCTACAAAATTTGCGGAGACCCCTTTTTAGCCATCTAAGAACCACTCGAAACAAAACGTATCTTACAAATTTTATGCATCGAAAACGAAATACAGTTCTACAGCATCATTACTAAATTAGAGCTTTTAGGTTCGAATTACAATAGAAACTGCTCACCGAAAATTTCTCGGCCAAGGCATTCTTGAATTGTCTTTCCAGCACAACAACCATCCCATCACCACCATGATTGACTATCCATTCAGGGTGACGTGTAATGCCAAAGCACAGTATAGAATGGCAATGGGATTTGAAGACAATCTACTTGACTTAAGTTCCAAGTGCGATTTACTATAGTGAGAAAGTATGGCGTATGTTTTGTGTCCTCAGAAAATGGGCGGTAACATTACGAGTATGTGTAGTGCAGTGCTTCCCCAAGATTATAAAACATCTGTGTAGTCTTTGCGAAGTTGAAACCAGAGATTAAATGGTTATACTTCTTTCTGATACATATTCATCTGACGTAAGGTCTTCCCAGAAGTGTGCCGACACGATTTCTTTCGGGCCGAGCTGCTGCTGTCTCGGCTACCAAAAGGGGGCTGATTCCGTAGTCACACCCGACAAGGTCACCATATAGTTACTTCCCGCCTCTACTTTCATCTTTTACACCACAATCCACGATCGAGACTTCACCCAACTAAGTTCGGTTACAGTATCTAGAGCTAGATATGCCTTGCAGAACACCGAGCATACACGCCGCTTCCATCGGCCCAGGACTCGTTTGTCAAGTTTGAAATCCTCAAGGATTGTTGAGTTGGTTGTCGAAGACTGGCCCTAACTTCCCAACTATCATCTGAAATTGTTGGTCAGACGTGGCAGAGAATCCCCGGAACGGAAATGTTGGTCACCGGGTCCGCAGCGGTCAATCATGAACTTTCTCGCATCTCGTGCGGCGCCTGAGTCCGAGACTGGGCTTTCATGAGCATGAGAATGTACCCTGAAACAGGCCACCAACGGGTTGAACCTGGCCACGCAAAGCTTCGAATCAAGCCACTTGCTGCGAGCATGTCGTCCCAGCAGGATGGTTCTCACTCAACATCCAAGTATGTTTTGACATGATTCGTCTCCGCTGTTTCGTCATATATAAGCTTAAGCGCACCAGGCGCGGCCGTGGTGACACAAATGCGCCTTCGGCGGCACAGATGGGACGAGAGACCCTTGATTCCGATGTACCGAGAATAAAATTGCCTGTATGATGATGACATAATACTCTCATGAACTTGCGAGTCCTTACAGTACCAATGCCAACCCCTTAAGTTATACTTACGATACATGCTTACTCATTCGCTATTACGAAGGATGGTAACACAACGCCAAATGTCGAATCAGATAAGCTGCCGTAAATGAAGCAACCCTCAAGAACTGATGATCAGCCTTCCGCCGGTACACCCCCCTGGTTCCTTGAGGATGCCGAATGCATAATGACCCCTCTCTGGATGCACCGACAACAAGGAAGCCATGAAATGGAGGCAGGTTTAGAGCCATCTTGGACAGGGTCGCGTCAACAGCCTGATTGCCCAGCGCCTACAGCCCACCGAATGACTTGTCATTGGATATAATCAGCCACGGCCTCTCCATTCGAGCTCTGGCCGGCGATCAGTAGACGACTCGACCGCGGATTGACGACCAGCTCGCTTAGAGGACATCGGCAGCCACCAACTCATTAGTTCCTCCTCTTCGCACAACAAGCCAGTCAGGATATGCAGCTCGGGGTAGTACCACCGTGTGTCTTTACCGAATGTCGTCTACCCCATCTCTTTCTTAACCTACCAAGCTGATTGCCTCTTCAGACTCTGTAGATTGGCCGTCGTGCCACCCAATAAGCTTTCCTACTGGCTTGCAACGTCGAGAGATCCTCGTGTAACCTAAGTGTGAGTGTCATTCCTGCTGCTACAAACTGTTCTTGGGTCTCTGATTGTGGGCTCTTGCTTTCCCCCTCGTACACGACCTTGCTCTATATTTCAGCCTTCCGACCTGGCTATCTCAACTCACCAGCTAGATTGTCACCTGCAAACCCGGTGGTATGGTCCGGGCGACAAAACCATTCTGTTGGTGGTCAAGATCTCGCGTGACTGGTGGGCGTGCTGCAGCCCAGCTGTAGGCCAGAGGTAAGGTTCATTATCAATCTCCTTGCGAGTCGCACTGGCTGCGGAGAGTGCCACAATGGCTCCACCTATGTTGGTATTCTAGCTCACCCTGCAGGCCATCACCATGGGCCGCTCTGTGAGTGTGAGGAGGATTTCGGTGTCTTTCTGGCGTCACGTATATGTATCGTTCTGTAGCCCCCAACGTGAAGGCTCTGAGTTGCATGCTCTTGTGTCGTTTCTGTCTACACTCTAGTTCTATTGTTAGTTGTTTCAGACTCTACAAAGTGTGGATGGTGTGCAAGACGGCATCTGTCATCTATTGTTGTGCTTGATAACTGCGCCTTCTCCCTGATGCTCAAGAGACTTTTCATTCTCTGATCTCTATCTTCGCAGCCAAGGCTGTGACACAGTACCATTCAAATGGTGTTTCGATCCTTTGTCAGGCCTGTCAATCCATCGCAAGATCAAGCATCATGCTTCCCAAATACGTCACACCAATCGTCACTGCTCTACTGTTGACAAACAGTGTATCGAGTTTAGAGGTCACCCCTGGCTCGCCTTGTACAGCATTATGTCTCGACCCAAATCAATCCGCTCCGAGTACCTCTGGGCAGGAGATCGCTTGTCGGGATGAATCCTTCAATAAAACAATTACGGGCAAGAAGTTCAGATCATGTCTAAGCTGTTTACAGAACAGTACATACAGTGGGAGCAGCGATGATGATCAGAGGTGGTTTCTTTGTAAATTTATCTACATCCTTCACGAAACACGTACTAATGGTCGATATATCAAGACAACATGCGGTACGCACTAAGTACGTGCCTCTTCAACTTCAGCAATAGTTCGGATGCATTGAATACACCGTGTTCCACAGGCACGGCCTGCGAACCTCTGAAAAAGTCCTTCGAAAATGCGAATTTGTTTCCTGCAGGCGAAACTACGTACGACTATTGTGATGCTGCCGATCATACTATGATGGGTGCAGCAGGCCCAAAATGCGAGAGCTGTCTACACAATAGCGAAACCAAGTACCTGAGTAACTGTAATTGCCTACACGCCCTAGATTTATAATCAGAATTGCTAACGGTCCTGTCTATAGTTGCAATAGCTTTGAAAGCAGGCTGTAATCAAAGAGCAGTGCCCGGGATGATGATTGGTCTCACTGGCAGCGTCTTCTCGGAGCAGCAAGTTGTCGGTACCTTTCCAGGCGACAATCCCAATGCTCCCAAACCCAAAAAGAAGAAAATAACTACTACCGCCATTGTCGGGATTGTGATAGGGGTAGTGATCCTAGCATTTATCGCGCTTGCTGTTCTCCACTTCTACTTTCGAAGATGGTGTACACAAAGGCGTAAACGACTAGATTCTGGCTTGGATGAGCGTTTCGGGGCACCGACAATAACCTCACCAAACGCAGGAGCATATGGAAATCCTTATGCTTTCCCACAAGTGAACGCAGCACCTCTTCAGTCAATTGATGGGAGCGTAGCTTCAGATAACGGAGCATTCCCGGACTCGAAGAGTAGCTATTATAAGGAACACTCCGGGACGACACAGAAAAGGCCAACTCATCTACCACTTTCCCAAATACCGACACACAAAGCATATATACCTCCATCACCCACAGAGAGTCACTCAACTCGTTTCTCCATCTCTCCCCTCCCATCGGCGAAATCAAGTCCCGAATATCCATCGCACCTCCTCTCTCCTAACTCAGTACACACCGCGAAGACTTCGCCCTTTCCCTCACCACTTTCACAGAATTCGCAGCAATACGCACCGCCAATTTTCACGCAGGGTATGCCCAAGCATGTGAGAAATGGCAGCAATACGATGACGAGTCCAATCTCAGCGGCTACAGGTCACCCGCGGAAGACCAACGGACGACAGGATTTCGAGCTCGCAGAACGGGCGAGAAGAGAACGAGAAGCTAACGGGGAGGTGATCGCGCCGCTGGTCAAGAGGAAGGGGGAGAAGAAAACCGTTTGGGATCCGCATAGTGCCGGCAGTGATGTTCAGAATGATTTGTGGTAGTGGTGTCACGTAGTAAAATTGGGTGATAGTGGGATGTAAGGATTACGAGCGATGGATATACCTTAGGTGTTCGTTTGGGTGGTGGGAGCGTAGGTGGGCTTTCTTGGAGTTTGGCACAGGTACAGGGACATAGCAATAATGGGACGACTAGGAAGGCGTTAGGGCCAGGTTGGTACATATGAAAGTCTTTGCTTTGTTTTTGGTTCTACCTAAGCAATCATCTTCACTTTTCGCCTTCCTGTTTATTCTTTACCTTCCAAACATCCACAGAGTTTCCTGAAGATTCGCACCAGCTCTTGTCGCATATCACATAACCCTATTACCAACAACGACGATTTCTTCCCCTTGGTGGCTCGGACACAGGTTATCTCTGCAGCATTGGTGGTTTTCCTCACTTCATCTTAGTAGAAGTTATGACACAGTAGGTTGTTGGCGGCTTCTTCATGTGATATTCATCTATATCACTCCGCCACCATTCCTGCGATGACGTTTCAACATCGCCACGTTCTTCAGATTATTGATTGTAGATCATGGGTTGCTACACGGTATCGGAGATGATGTTGTTGGTGGCAATAATTTCGTCAAAAACTAGCGCATCCTTCATTGACCGTCGTCTGGTAAGTGGCCGCTACACTAACACTCATAACTACAAGTACAACGCACATTTCTACTGCCTGAAAATTGGCAGGATTTCACGATTCATTCGCGCATATGAATTACACGTACAGTACTTTGCCGGCCATCTGAGATGCCCACGGAGGGCTGGTTACACCAACATTCCCGAGTTGGCTGTGCGACTGGGCGTGGTTGGCTTTTCCTGCCCTGCAAATGAAGGGAACTTCCAACAAGACAATTTACGAAATCTTGTTGAAGCCCGCCGCATCATTAGTTTTCGTCACACGGGAGTCTGCAGATCATCATCTGGTTCCCGTGTGGATGACTGGTGGTGCTGAAATTGAATTCGTCTTTGCTTTGTCAAGCTCGACTGTACTTACTGATCACCTAACTCGTCGTCCTGCAACCCTCTTTTGCTTCAAGATCTTCCATTGGCAGCTATTCATTCGGCTTTTAAGAACTATCTTCAGCTCGAGAGAGATGGAAGGAGCGATGTACCTTATCCATCTGCAGGTCCTCGCGGCACGGCGATATCGACGTGCAGCGAGGTATCTTTAGGCGTGCGCCGTGTACACACATGTCGCACACCATCGATCATGGAAGGATTTGTAGATATGTGGTACTCGTTGGGTATGTGTTTCATGTTTCTGTGCATGTTGGTCAGAATCCTATCGTGAAGCTTATTATGCTGTTCTTGAACGGTTGGAGATGCGATCGAGACATCTTGCCTTTTTTGATAACAATTATTTCTCTCTGTTATTTCCTGTCTTTCTCACTATCTCCTCAAGTAGCAATTACCCGTACTGTCTAAGCTCTAAGCCATCTCCCAAGCTCCAGTGGCAGGAAAATACGACGGTGCGATCGTCCATCCCTTTCTCCAAATCCTTCCAATATCTATCTTCCTCATCACTATCAATAAAGCCCTTTACCCAAGCGCTTAAGATCTGCGAAGTTGCAACCCTCACCAACATTTTCACGCGGCTTCTTTCTTACAAAGATCCCACAACCTCATATAGCATCAACTTTAAATAAGCTCCTATCAGCCGACGAGCATCACAACATTACAGATTTGTGCAACGGCACGGCACGATTCGCACTTGCATATGTGTGGGATATCGATGGTACCTTATAGGAGGTACATTGACTCTATTCTCAACTTTCTCCAGCGCGCATTTCCTCGGTTTCAAGCCCTACCTTCTATACTTGACATATCCTCAAACACAAACAGCTCGTCGGCCGACAAGCATCCCATCTAACCTTCCGTTTCACAGCATGTCCAGCCTCGCAAACTTCATTCTTGGATCATCGATACTTTGCAATTACGACTGTGTGGGTGTCGTATATCCGCATTGGGGGCCACGTCCTTAAGTCCATGGCTTACACATCTTACACATGCATATCTGATATGCAGCTCACCTCCCCACACATCTCATTGCCCGCACACCATCTACTTCTCTGTTGTTGTTTTGGACCACCTGCTGTGTGTATGCAAAACATAGTGTGGGTTTCCACATGCAAATCACTTTCGCGAAGGTTGGAGTCGGCTACAGCCCCCAGGAGGAGGTGGTTGGTGAGCCTCATGATATGGGGTTGCGTTCATCTATCGAAGGAGAAGGGGCGCCATATTCTCGGCGACTGGTTTGGGGATGAGAGGCTAAGGAGGGTTATGTGGAAGTGTGTGGTGGGTGATTGAGGCATTTTACGATAGAGTGAGTTCACACCCATTCATTGTCGGCGTTGGGCCAGTAGAGGTCGAGGCCAGGTGAGTGGCAAAGGGCAAGGCAGATTGAGATGAGGGTGTGACTTGTGACTTGTGACTTGTGACTTTGCTATTGGTATCCCGGGAAAGACCCAGAAGTAGACCTTGGATACTTTGCGTGGTTCTGAAATGAGTCGGTTCGAGGAAGAGGTATCTTTACGAGGACGACGTAGAAATTCCCAAATTTGGCGCTCATGGCAAGCATCGTAGAACTCGAAGAACAAATACCTTGGTCTGTAGTTTTCAAGGAGAGTGGAGGTAGATCTCCTAATTTGAATAGGGGAAGGGGTTCGATTTTCCTCTTTAGAATGTCAAGGCACAGGATTATTAGCGTACAGCTTGTTGAAGTTTGCGGTAAACTCGTCCGAGTCAACCAGAAGTGAAAAATTTCCACGGCCACGGAGATGTCCCACAACGACGAGCCTACCTGCGCGAGATACTTCACCACCCGAAAACGACCAAGGAGCCTGAAGAGATCTCCATGTTAGGGCAGCTGAAGCTTCTTACCCACATCCATCTACACCTCACATCATACCACCAACCCAGCCAATACACAATCGAGATCTCTAGACGCAGACCTTGTTGCCCGAAGTTGCTCCCAACCACCACACCCTTCTCCTCCGAACCACAACCACAACTAGCCATACTCACACTTCCTTCCCTCCATCTCTCTCTCTCCAAGTACCGAACCTCCTCCAGCATCATGACCACTCCTCCAAGCGACAGGGTAAAAGCCGCTTCGTAAAAGCGACGAACAACTACCGTTCGTTTCGTCGTCTCAAGCGACAAAACTGGTAGCTGCACGAGATATATGGCTGACTGAAAAGTCTAGACGTTCTTACATCATTGCATCTATTTATACCCTCACCTACTTCCCCTACCTTCAGATCTTGATGGGATATGCAGTGCATCCACCTGCACAGCTCAACCACAACATCTCTCCCAGCTCCGGCAGAAAATCCGGTGGCATGTAGCTTTCGTAAACACTATCTATCAGACACGGTAGAGCTGATATTCGGACACATTTCCATGGTACAGAACCCTGGATTCATGGAGCTTACTCGGTGTGACAACCTGCACACGACTGCAACTCGATGAACCATCAATCCCCCCTCCATGTAGCCTGAACGAAATAGGCTTTGGGGTCGCATTCACACCCCTGTCCCCCTTCAACCCATGGCTGCCCCAAACCCTCACTGCTGGACAGCAAGTCCCCCATCCATCCCTAAGACATAGTGTAGCACGACAATGACTACGTACATTCCACCTCCTCAGTCAGCATCACTCTTTCCCAAATCCATCCCCTTTCCACTTCCACTCTCACCAACCATTCCCAAAAGCCAGGACCGTCTCCATCTCCCGAGACCCAAACCCTCCCACATCCATCTTCTATCTCCCCCTCCCCCCTGACAACTACCGAAGCCTCGCAGCCTTCCCTCCCTACCCCGGATAATTACCCACCAACTACCAACCACCCATCATCTCACCCCAGCGCCCTAGCACCCTAGCACCCCACACAGCGCATGGCTAAAGGGTACTCCGTAAACACGCTTTGCCTAGAGCCCCAGACCATTGACGAGGGAAAGAAAGAGCGCGGCGCACGTTGTGCGACGAGAGTTTTTTGAGGCTCATGGACGGTGGAAACAGGTACTTGGGACCTTAGGGATGTGGCCCCCTACTTCTTGCTTCCGGAGGGAGGGGCCTGAGATAGCCGCTGAGGTGAAAAGTGAACGGGGTGTGAATTTTCGTGAATCGAAGAAATGACGGAAGACATTGTGAGATGATTGTGAGCTGATTTTGAGGTCGTTCTATTCAATTCCTTGACCTCGAAAGTTTGAGATGAGGGAACTCTGTAGGTTTATTGTACAAAAACACCCCCTTAACAACCACATCTCGAACTTCTCTCCTCTGCTCTCCCCCAGTCTCAGTGACCTCTCCTCAGAAAGTCGACCCCCATTCTACTTTAGAGTACCAATTATATAAAGATCATGAGCTCGTCATAATATGCAAACAACAACGATGAGAATCCATCGTGAGATTTCAATCCTCGGGTATCCTTTCCTTTTCCATCCCAAAATTTCATATGAACAGCTCGCTCAGTGGCACGGCTCTGTCTGCCTATATGTTGCGCAGAAAAACAATGATGTCCTCCCTCCACCCCTCCCCTTGAACTCCATCCCCCGTCCCCATCCTCATCCTCGTTGGCTCCATGATAGGATAGGTATTAGAAGAACCAAAATCGACTCGCAAAGACTCGCTAAAAACGTGCGGAAGATAAAAAGCAAATATGTAAATGCACGCGTAGATGGCTTGGGGATATGCAACAAAATCTCGTCGAGGAACTCAGAAGTGTCCTCTCCTCGCGTCCTCGGCTGCAAGACCAGCGGGCTGTCCTCGACCGTTGCCAGGGTGTAGGAGCACGGGAGCGACATTCTGCATTTCGATTCGGTCACCGTCCGGTTCTCTCTCGACCTTTTCAGGCCCTTTCTGTCGTGCTAAGGCGCTATTCATGCCGAGACTGCCCTTTCGATCTTGTGGCCACGTTCCAATGGGTTGAACCTGGTCGATTGCTGATATAGGGCTGGAGTAATTACTCGAGTACGGGCTAAAATACGCTTTCTCCCCCACCGCGCTCAGTGGGCTTTCCTCCTCTCTCGTTTGCGGCTGTGGCCATGGCCTCTGCGACACGAGCGGTCGGGTACTCGCTGGGGAGTCGAAGAAACCACCTGCGCTTGAACTACCATCTTGTGGTGTTCCGGTCATGGGATTGCTGCCACCGTTGACTTCAGCCTGTTCAAAGTTGTGGTGCTTTCTCCAGTCGTCGTAGCCGCTTTCTCGTTGGCGTTGAGCGAGGATACGGCGGCGGCGGCGACGTCCATTCCAGATGATGCAAAAGCCTGTGATGGCTAGGATCACGAGGAGAGCGCCGACTGCAATGCCTATCTTTGCTCCGAGGGTCAGGCCACCCATGGGGGAGCTAGTGCCAACATTGTCAGGGTTCCTCGTAGGGTCGGTGATGTTCACGCGGACGTCTGAGAAAATGGACCCTTCTATGGATATGGTTTGTCCGGGAAGAGTTTGCTGCTCACACGCTGCTTGTAAGGCGATTGCGTCTGATCAGGTAACATGTCAGTAAGGCAGGTGTAAGGCAGGTGTAAGGCAGGTGTACGGCAGGTAACCGAGATTTGGAGACATTTTGAATGAACAAGCAAGGGGGTGATTCTTACAATTATTCAAAAACTTCTTCTCCGACAGGACACCCAGGCAGTTCTTACATGCCTGGATCGTGGTCGAATGATAACTCTGAGAACAATACCCGAGAGTGGTGGTCTGAGGCGACAGGGAGTCATACTCAAAGGCCTTTTCCAGTGGACCACACGAGAGGCTAGAGAAAGTCAGATGGATCTGTGAGAAGAGGCAATCTGGAACTCACTTGATGGTACAAGGCGTGCTTCCAAAGTTGGTGTTGTTTGGATATCCGAAGAGACACCAGCTCACAGCATATCTCAAGTTGTCTATACATCGTCAGACGGTCGATCCACACCAAGGTGAGAATACTTACACAAGCCCATCTGGAGATCCGTCTGTTTCGTGGCCGGGTCGATGAACTTACTCCTCAACTGGCAACTCACACAACTCTTGAAGATCGACCCAGGTGACACGGTAAACTTCGCATCCAAGCATTCGATATCGGCCCCGGTCGTGCTTCCTAGCACGTTGCCACATTCGGAAGCACATGGTGAAGTCGTAAGAGCCTGGATAGCCGTCACTGAAGTCGTAAAGACGGAGAGGAGGGTGAGCGTTGTCGAAAGTATCGAAAACCGCATATTGAAGAACGGATCTGCGCTATAACGGCGGGGAACGATGGGGTGGTTGCTTTTCCTCTGAGGCGGCAGGACGAGCTTCGGCACGACGAGTTTCGGCAATCGTTGGAAGAGGGAACACAACAGGAACCTTGACCAGCAAGATTGGTATGCTTCTTGATGTAACCGTCGTGCTTCTGAGGTCTTTCTCAACCAAGTCTCTGACAAACACCAAGCTTCAATCAATTCACATGACTTATCAGATAAATCGTAAAGTCAATGACAATGAAGGTTTCGAGAATGACATGGCTGGACTCCACAGTTTAAAGGGAAGGCAGCACATCACTTATCTTGTGTTCTCCGCATGTCCCGCGTCGAGTAAGGTCGAGGGTAGGGAGCTTGGCGTTGACGGGAGGCAGGCCGAGAAGGAGCAAAAGAGACAGAGGGAGGGTTGACAGGGGGGTATTAGATGCAGCTATACGCAGACGTGCCAGGCGAGGAAGAAAGGGCATGACAGGGAACATTGTGTGATGCGAGGTACCCTGCACGCAGCCAGATATACCCCTGGTTGTTTTCCTGTGGGCGAAGGCGAGTGATGGCGAGTGATGGCGAGTGATGGCGAGTGATGGCTGAGTGACGAGAGGGAAAAGCCAAGGGGAAGAGAAGGGACAGGCGAGAGACAGGCGAGAGGCAGGCAAGAGGCAGGCGAGAGGTAGGCGAGAGGGAGACAATAGACAAGGAAGACGAGCAATGGGCAGGGGGGATGGAAGAGGAATGAGCAGGGGGAGATGGATGAGGAAGGGAGAGAGATGGGCCGGGGGATTGGAGAGAGATGGACGAGGATTGGAGAGAGATGGATGAGGATTGGAGATGTGAGAGAGAGTGGGTCCAGTCAGGGATGAGACTCGTTGGAGGCGGTCAATCCGGCGCGCACTGTCACGATTGAAGCGGATGATTGGCAGACGCTCAGGGCAGGAGCTGTCGAAGCTCTGCTTGTACCATCGGCGCTCACCACTGCCATGGACCCCAAGGCATCAACCATCACATCCCAAGACTCGTCTCTGGGGGACAGACCAACGACAGAGCAACGACAAGTCCAATTCATTGCTTGATTCGGCTGAACCCTCAGGGTCCCAGCACACTATTGACCAACAATGAGGGCGAGCTCGTTGTGATGGCAATCCGCAGTCCAATCTGACCCACCGGCATTTTCCGTCTCGTCACACCCCATGAAACCGACCAAATCATACAATCGCAAGCCTTGGTGGGTTGGGGGCCCTTTGACGGTGGTGATGAGAGTCGAGCGTCGAGCGTCGAGCGTCGAGCATCGAGCATTGAGCGTTGAGCATCGAGCATCGAGCATTGAGCATTAAGCATTGAGCACTGCCAGTCGTGCCAGTCGTGCCAGTCGTGCCAGTCGCGCCAGCCAGTGGGCAAATTGAACATCACCCATCTCATCCCAACACGGCAGTTCGCTGGATTAGATTGATTGGTTCAAACCTTCTGTTGTCGCATATGGTTCGCGATGCTCCATGGACCAGGCCTCGTACTGTCTGCCCTCCGTCTCTCTCTACCAGTTCGCTGTACGTGATGCGAGCTCCAAAGGATGCGACGCAACCACCAAAAAGGATGCAGCAACCATCCCTCTCCCCATACTGTTGATATCATCCCATCTCAGGAGCAATAGCATGATGTTGAGGCTCGTAGCGCCCCGTCACTGCCCATGACCTTGCCTGACCGTCCGATGCGACGATACCTTCTGTGCTCATCTCATCTCATCTCCATCAAAGTTCTGTGCGCACCGCGCAGATTGACGCCGAGCACCATGGCAATATCAAGCTCCATCGGCAAATTTATTGGGAGAAGAAGGTGAGCAAGGTAAACAAGGTAGACGAGGTAAACAAGGTGAACAAGGTGAACAAGGCGAAGACGGCGAAGGCGCCGAAGTGGTTGTCTAGACCTCTCTCCCTCCATACAACGTAGATTGGTACGGACTGCCTCCACCAAATCAGTTCGAGTCCGGCGGTCCGTTGAGATGGTGGCCCGGCCCGGCTACGTGGGCCAGCCAGGCAAGTCGTCGCTGACTGACAGGAACATCTCCACTTTTCTCTCGGCGACAACAACGGCCTTCTCAGTGGCCACTTCTTCTCCCTTTCCTCTCCTCCCCTCGAGCTGCGTCCTTCGGTCAGCACACAATACACAGCATCCAGACAGCACACAGCACACAGCACACAGCACACGGCACTCAGCACACAGCACACGGCACTCAGCACACAGCACACGGCACTCAGCACATAACACTCAGCACATAACACTCAGCACATAGCACTCAACACATAGTACTCAGCACATGGCACTCAGCACGGAAAATCACCACTCTCATCCCCAAGTAGAACCTGCTGCGACACTGCGAAGGATGTTACAAGTACCGAAACGAGGAAGAAGCCGTCTGACACTGTAAGACTGCGCTACGTCCGGAGAGTATGCAGAGTTGCATCCCTCTTTTGGCCCCTCGTTTGGTCCCTCGTTTGGAAGAAGATGAAGATGTTGTTCTCTAACTTTGGCCCCCTCCCCCGCTGCGCCCTGCCAAGTTTGTTCCTGTTCGCTGACTCTGCCATTCTGGGAGTGGCAAAGATGCTATCGCATGCGAGGCGTGCAAAGGTATCATGGGCATCATGATCGTCGGGTCCCTGAATCGTTGGTGGCGGACAAGTCATCAACTACAACTGGCACTGTTTTGCGATTCTTCCTGCAGCAACGCCATGGGACTTCTCCGAAGCTTTCTCGACGACTCAACTCGCAGAGGTCCTTGAGAGGTGCTTGAGATGCGCTTGAGATGTGCTTGAGATGTGGTGATTCATGTTTAGCGCTTGGGTTAATAACTAGGGAAAACTTTCCAAGAGTTCCTTTCCATGCATGAAGCAGCATGCGGTCTATCAGCATCTAGTTCACCGTTTACCGCACCTCCCTATCGATCGCTCTCCGTATTCAGCCCGTTGCGACTTTACCATATTGAAGACTTCACGTATTCTCTCGAGGATTGGTGACCGCTTGAAGGGGTGCGACGTTGGCTGGAAAGTGTGCAGAAAGTATATTATCCGGTGGTATATACTGCATTTGCGTTTCGAACTTTCTACTTCTATTGATGCGTCCCCTGGCAGTCCTCCGATGGTAACACGGTTTTCGGAACCCTTCAGCGGTGTGCTGCCAAGCATGAATGTTCCGTCCCAAGTGGAAGCGCTTAGACCAGGAGGCTTGTCACATGAGGAAAGCAATTCATATCCTCCCACGAGTCGACAAACAATTATCACGCAAGGATCACATCAGACATCTTTCGTGCGATCCAGCATTGCTGGCTCACAGCGCGTGTCCGGATTGCTGGGACGAGATCTAGGATCTCGGTGTCTTTGGGTCTCGTTTTAGGCCAACAGCGCTTAAAGTATCTCTCGCTGGAAATTGTTTCAGAAGCTCGAATCATCGGTTACATTATCCTCCGGATGCACGAGAAACGTCGCAGGCGGCATTAGATCGTTTTTTGAACTAGCGGGGCTCTCCGCCCTCGATGTGATGTGAGGTCATTGAGGGCGAGAGCGCTTACTTCACGAGTTTTGTACATTCATTTGTGGAGATCAGAAAATGCCCGAATGCGGAAAGTAAACATGCAGGAACGTGGAGTCGTGGGGTCCCAAAGCGCTTAGAAAAGGGGAAATAGGGTTTGAAACATTCGAAGAGGGGTTTCTCATACTTCTTCCGGAATCTTGGGTTGGGTTTCGAACAGTGCCCCCAACAGCGCTTATGTCGATCTGTCCTGGGCATCGAACTCTTGAGCACATTTTCAATATCGATGCGGCTTCGAATGAAACGTCAACGGGACAGACTCACCTTTCAAGATGAAAAGCGTTTAAAATAATCTTACAGATGGACCAGAGTCTTAAAGTGGAGATGGTGGCTGCTTGCTCTCCTCCATCAAGACTTTCTACCCCATAGATCCAGCTTGGTCATCACAACATCAACTTTTCTAAACTCGTCACAGCGACAGCAGAGCTGAAATTCTAAAATCGAAATTCTAAAATCGAAATAGACTCCATGTCCCCCCTCCTCTCTTTCTCTAGAGTAAAGTCGATCAATCAACCCTTCCCCCCACCAGCCATATCTCTATCTGGGAAAAGCCCGCCGCAACACAATAAATTTAGTCCAAATCATGCCAATTTGGCTTTGAGGCCTCTAAATCAAGCACCTCCTACGTCGCATCAGTTCCAGATCCAGATGCGTACGTGTAACTCTGGTAAGAATCTTGCATCTTCTCTCTGCAGGCTTTTGCTGCAATGTATATCTATTAGCAGCCGCATCTCACGTGGGTGATGAGGAGCCAGGGGTGTGTTGTGGGTGGTTATATTTAGGTAGGGTTAACCGAGTACCGGTACCTGGAATTTTTGGAATACTTGGCGTGGACCTGGAAAGCGGTGGTGTGGATGAGTTGCGGCCTTCTTTGATTGATGGAGATTAACTTTGATTGTTAGATGCTGATATTGAGGTGATGTAGCTGAGTTTCAATGGCTGCTTGGTGGGTTGGCTTTCTTTGTCTGTTGGTGAGATGCAGGGGATTCTTTCAAGAACCTTTGCAAAATGATCACAAGAGTCCGTGATGCTTGCGCCATCGGCTTAATCAGGTTGCTTTTGCGTAATGCGAGAGCGTTGCTTCGGATATCTCGACGTTAGAATACATACCTTCCCGATATCCACGTGATCTTCCCCCGCTGGCCCAATCTCTTCCCTGTCAACTTATCCCGAGAGATTTAGTCCCAGTGATTTAAATATAGTCAGATCACGTGTAAAAACCGTGTTTGCGCACCGCTGAAAGATATCACGGAGTAGATATTCGAGGATTTCACATCATCATCATCAACATCATCATAACACAACTTTTAGGGGTAGAAGATAATCTCGTAGGTATACACTATCTTATCGCCGACTTTTCAATGCCCTCCAACAATCTACTCATGAAACTTGGAGATTCGGAATGTATGTTCTGAATTTGATCAAGTAAGGAGTAGTTCTGCTGCTCTGACCTTGTACTTCATGGCCGTTCTTTTAAAATTGGGATTTTGTTAGCGAGTTTTTAGCGAGAGAGATGGTGGGGTCTAGAGGGGGTGGATGTCGATGTTTGGGTCTGCGAGCAGGGGCTGAGAAGATGGAGGTTGATGGGACGACCACGGCGAGCTTGATGTACTGTACGAGAGGATCGATAAGCTTATTTCCGTGCCCCCTGTTCTTGGCTTCTACCACTGGGTTATCTCTACCGCTCAATGGAAGTCATAGGTCTCTTCATGGAGCCATGTTGATGTCACTACTGCCTTTTCTCCCTGGAGGAGTTGGGGAGCTAGACTGGGCTCGATAGTCGGTCTTGGTACCTGTGCTATAGGAACCGGTATATGAGGTTTTTGTGTTTACTATTGTATTGTTCGGTGGTCTTTTGAACACCATAGAGAGCCACGAGATGGGTTTGTGGTAATCGTATGCTTAATCGTCTGTTGAGGACTCTTGTCGGAAGGTGGTGTTTGATAGAGTGGGCTTCGTCGTAGAGTTTTCACTACTACAACTGCCACTGCCACTGCCACTAACCTCCCTTCAGTAACATGATTTCATTTTTACCGCAGTGTTATAGACTCTGTTCTACCGACGGTCGCCTCCTGAGAATAAGGATCAACAACCCTATAACTAGACTAGACGCACAACTTGTCCTACTCTTTTAGAGAGGCGGAAGAGTGACAACAGAGGAATCGGAGCTAGTGTAGGAAGAATAGTAGGAAACAGCTTAGATATCAAATGGAAACTCTAGAGATTAGAGCGCTATAAGTCTATTTCGTGCGGCGTACAAGGAAAAGTCGCATACAGGGTTACCTGATGCATATCCTACATCACTTGGCTAGACACCACGGGGCACGATTCGGACTATCATCATACACAGATCGGGAGAGATGGGCTTATGATTGACATATCCCCTGAAATACTGAGAGGGGGTATCGAACTCTATTTCTACAAGTGGCGGACAACTCTTCATCCCCATGCTCTAACTATTATTTCAAATGACCACCGTCCCCTCGAAGTCCTGAAACGATTCCGGGTTCCACGAGTTGCTCTGTTCGTAGTTCAAGCTGTCAACTTCCTCTACGTCCCATCCCAAGCTCACGATTCCTCCTTCGTCCAACATCCCTTCGTCCAATAATCCTTCGGCCAACATCGCTTCAAACGAAAGATCATTCGAGGGGATATCAAGCGCATCGGGCCCTATTTCTTTCCCCGGTAAATGCGATGGTGTTGTCAGTATAGAAGATCGCTCGGGTCCGCTGGTGTCCGGACCTTGCGAGTGAGATGGTCCCTGAGCTGCGGGCGTTCCGCGATCTGGTGCTGGAGATGGAGGTGGGCCCGTCGTCCTGACGCAAGGTGCTTGCTCCTTGAACGTCGCGGAGCTGGGGTGATCGTGAGGGAAGAATTCGGGCTTATTGGGCGCTGGCGTTACCATGGCCAGCGGTGAAGGAGAAGGGTTCGGTGGTGTTGAGCCCATGATCCTGCGTCCTCTTTTTGCCTTTTGTGACGCGTTGCGCTCTTGTAGTAGCTCTAGGCATTGGATTTCTATGGCGTTTCTAATGTGTCGTCGGATCCTAACTAGATGTTGGTCGCTCAGTATCGGTAACTGGCCTTTTTTCGAATCCTCCATGATGCTTTCTAGGCTGAGGTCGAGAATTCGCTCACACTTTTTCGGGTCGGGAAGAGCTCCGTCGTCGACTGTATTTGGTTGGTTTCTTTTTTGCACCTCGATGGGACTTTTCTTTACTTACATGGATGATAAGGTATCTCTTTGTCTGGAAATAGTGTATACCAGACCACAAACCACTTCCCAAGCTCACGGTTGGCATGGATCTCTGGTATACCTGAGTGACCGATATACAGTGGTCTGTTCCTGGAGATCCAAGCGTCGAATGCCATATAATCGTGCCCAAGAGGGAGCGCCCTAGCTCTGGTGAAACTTCGAACCGCTTTGTCAATCTCGTTCTTCCGATCTGGGCTTATCCCTCTGAGATTAAGGTCCGAGTTAAACGCCTCAAGCTCCTCCGGGGTCAGGATATCGCATGGCGTATCGGATTTGAGTTTCTCCTTATGCTGCTCCGCGAGATCCTCATTCTCAAATAACCTGTCACAACGTTGGCATTTTGGTGGTAGTTTATGGTGGTTGCTGCTCCTTTTGGAGAAGGAATGGTCACTGGTAATACGATTAATACTTGTATCAGAAGGGTAAAAGAGCACATACTCCAATAAGCGTCGGACCTCTGTGGATGTTCCCGTTCTGTTACCAGGACAGTGGAATTCGCGAGCGGCATGCCAGCACTTCAGTTCGAGTGGTTTGAAGGCGGGCTTTGATGTTGGTAGGCTAGCACCAACAGCGACACTGTTATCGCCAGGTGACTTTGAGCCAGTAGTTGCGCCTGGCTGCGTGCCTGGAGTCCATGATACGGATGAATTGGTTGTCGCAGATGATGGTGTTCCTTTACTACTGCCTGAGTTAATGCTGTTCTCACTCCCACACCCACTCCCATTCCCACTTCTAGATCCACCACCACTATTTGTGGTATAATGGACTGGCTCAGGGGTGTCGCATCCTAACATTTGAAACACGTCTAGTTTTCGACGGGGAGAGTCCACGCTATCAAAGGGATTACCATCAATATCTTGATCTGAATCGCTGTCATGGCCATCACTATCACTGATATCACTAGACCGATCTGTGGAACATTCGCAAGGACGGATTTCAAACTTAGCCCCGGTTTGAGTATCTGAGACCTGCCGATCTCTTGTAACAATCTCGGCATTGGCGCGAAGTTCGAAGGGATTTTCTTCGCGTTGATTTCGTAACCGTAGGGCTTGATCCTGGGGAGTGATTGCAGAGGCACTCACTCGCCTCTTCTTTTCAGCGTAGGCCACGAGGTCCTCAACATGAATATAAAGCCTTTGTTTTCTCTTACCCCCAGTCCTTCGTATCGGCCCTCCTCCGTGTGGTTTCTTTACCGAGCACACCGTATCATCAGATTCATCACTTTCGTAGTTAATGTCAAATGAAGCTTCGGTACTAGGCTCGTAAGCTGATACATAACCGCTGTCACTTGTGGAAATGCATCGTGACCTTCCATTTCCACTTTCACTTCCAAGACCATGCTCATGATTCCTGTTCACAACTCCGCTCCCGTTTCCATTTCTGCTTCCTGGGTATATGGCTACGGTTGATGAGTCCGAAACACTCGTTGTTGACCGGTAACGGTGATGTGTCCATCTATCTGTAGAACTCGCAGGTGTCGCTTCTGGTAGAAAAATATCAAGCATGGGCGAGCTATCAATAATACACTGTTGAGGTGAAGCATCATTACTAGACATTGGTGAGAGATAACATCTAGCTGCGTCCTTATGAGTTTGTGGGCCAAGAGGAGAAGGTCGCCAGGTTGAACTTGCAGGTGTTCTCACTCTAGGGGAGTTCCTGTTATTATTCATCAGCTCCGTTTATCTAGGCACACCTTGATATCTTCGGTGTCAGAATATAACTCGGTCTTGGATTGCATGAGCAGCCATAGGATAGTTGAGGTTCCTACTTGTCGATATCCTATCCACCTTCGCGCAATGAATTTTCATTTCTCCCAAGTTTTCTTCCACGACGAGATGGGGTGTGCATAAACTTGCCTCGAATCTGGTTGATTTAGGTCGTCTACGTTGACAAAGAAGAACGACAACCCCGCGGGAGAATCTAGATCTTCCGGTTGTTTCAATAGATTATCACTGGAGTTCCAAAGGCCATTCTCCGACTCTCCGAAAGGCTGCCAGAGGAAGCTATCTTCTGTGGCCATAGTGTCTATGAGATCCGAGTATTTTTTGAAGTAGCAAACCTCACTGTCAAGATTCAGTAAACCGTATCCAGCTGTATCCTATATCGACAACCTCTTTGTTGCCTTTTCATCGCGATAACCGAGGCTTTGTTGAGGTCTTCGGATCGAGAAAGGAACGTACGAAGCGTTTAAAAGAAGCCTGAATCGTAAGATGATAGATCTGCGTAGAACCATATAATTAGAAAATACAGACTTATTTATCAAGTTGCCAAAGGAAAGACAACTCACACAGAATTACCAAAATTAAAAGGGGAGCCTTACGTTAGATTTTGAACGATCTGATCAATTTGTGAAGCTTAAGGTCTCGATTACATAGCAGGGACGCAAATAGTAGGCCTGTAGGAAGACTTGCTAATCGAAACTTGCTCGCATGGCAGTAGATCCAAGAAAGAAGCTATCTCGTGAACGAGAAGTTCACAATGCGATCATCAGCCTGGCAACCATTACCATGTGCGAGATTTCGCAGAACGTAACTTCGCAAGTCAGCCCCCTGGTCGGGGGTCTGCAGGAGTATGCAGGAACAGGGACATGACGTACTATAGTTGCGCTATAGGCAACGAAGTGACACTTCTGAAGAGCTTTTGTTTTAGCATCTCTTCCTGCAAAATGCAAACTATAACAAGAAAGTCGTTACATAGTTTCCCTCATAAAAGGACAATAATATTCGAATTACTAGTTGAATACCAGAATTGGATTGAAAGTTTGTGTCGAGTAAGTACAATAAGCTGTGGATGAAGTCTTACGCCAAGCAATATTTAACAGGGACCCAAAGCCCCTGATTCACCGTCGTGTTGCTTTTGACGGTGCGAATCTTCGCTACATCGCCATCAGTGCTCAAGTCGCAGATGGCATTTACTATGAATATCGCGGTCTGCTCTCCTGGTACAAATTCTCATATGCTCGCGAAGAACAATTGCCTGAGTAATTTACCCTCGCTGTCGCTTATCGAGATGTCGCAACAACTTCTCAATGTCGTTAAGAACGATCATGAAAAGTAGAAGTGCGATAATTCGCAAAATTAGAGATATATAAAAAGCATTAGATCATTGGAAGGAGCTCAAAAATCTTCATCTCTTCAGATCAACTCAGACACTCTTCCTCCTAACATCCCCAACTTCACATATCTTCGTTCAAAAACCCCCCTTCCGAAGCTTAGTAAATATGCCCTCTCAAGCCTCCAAGTCCACCAAGAGCTCTCAAAAGTAAAGAAGCCCCCAATGAAGCTCATACGTTATCTTTTAATACAGAACCTCCGTTCTAATATAAAACTCTTCATCTTAGGACACACCAGTCTGTCAAATCTTCTCAACTTTACACCTCACACACCTCTTCCAAGAACAAAAGTTCTTCTATATCCACTATCAACTCCTCCAACACATCGAATACATCTATCACCTCCAACGCGTCTATCACCGACCACACATCTTCTGAATACCCGAGAATATTTCAGGATGAAGCCCTTCGAGGAATAGGTTCCTGGACAGCCGCCTACTCAGACACATACGGAGAGCGAAAATTCGTGTCGAAAAAGTGATTTGTATCACATTGGCGTTGCAAGAAGAAGAAAGAGGTACATAATGTGCGCTTAACATGTACATTAGCAAGATTTCAGAGCCGTTTATACAGCTGAGCTTGGGGTTCTGGTGTGTGGATAATAAGTTAAACATAATGGGAATTTAACGTGGGATTAATAGTTTCAAAGAAAGAGAAAATTGGTGTAGAGAGAGTTGTGGTAGAAGAGTGAACGATAAAGCCCAGATTGATATAACCTTTTACACAACCCATCTCTACCCGTACCCCACAATACTCCCCCACAAGCTTAAAATCCAGCTCTGAATTCGCTCAAAGCAACTAGTAAATGAAGTTTGGGTTTTGAGATTATATACCATAATTGTTATTGCCTCAACAAAAAGCTATGGCACGTCTCCTTACACCCAGATTTTAAGTATCTATATTTGTGTAGTTTAATATAAAAACGCCTTTTCTCGTTCCAGAAGTACCATGTGTTTCTTAAATCAACCCTTTCAACGCTGCAAATAATTCTATCGCTGTGAAAGTGTACAATCAACCGTAGCTATTATGCTTTGTAAATGAAGAGGAGCGTAGTCAATAAGGGGAGGACTGATAGAGGCAATTATTTGTCCAAGATAGAAATGCTCTTCCGGATATCGCAACAAAATTGTCTTGGATTTTGGATGTTATGTTGACCTCACGTGTGTACAGTAGAATAAAATTGACAACTCACATTCCGCAATGTTGAGGTGTGATCAACAGCTGTCAATTGCAGTTCTCACCTCATGAAGCAGCCATGGCAGGGATGATGAGGTTGTCTCTGAGCTGTCTCACGACCACCATGCTGATCTCTCCCACTCATCTTCGAAGTCAATCTTATCGGCTGGATGAGTTTCTTCTCGTCTCCCTGACGTGTTCGTTCTCCCATCCAAGCTTAGATACAAGATATTGGTAACAGCCACTCATCAATCAACTCCGAGTCTCTCCAAGGTGTTCTAAAAACAACAGTGAACATCTCCTACACGTCAAGCTATTCGCAAGGAACTTTCGATGTACAAGCACGGGAAAGTCTAGAAGGTCGCTAGGCTCACTCTGCGATGAAATATTCTCGGAAGTTGAGTCTTCAACATCTCCTTCCACGTCGACCTCAAGCCCATTCCACCCTTCATTTCATGATCCTGCGGAAATTCAGCAAAGAGAAGCCACATGGCGCTTACGTCAATTCCGAATGCTCAAGATGGCCCGCCAGCAACTTTCCAACCCTTCTTGGAGAGAGTGTGAGGCAAGAAGGTGGACTGAAGATGAGATAAAAAGGATGTACTTTCTCGGGTCCAGAGTTTGACCAGATTCTATGTGCTCGTATTGCGCAGCAAATATAAACCTCCGCCAGTCACCCTTCTTGTGGTTCACAATCGCATGATCCAGAACTATAGAGACACTCCCTCGATCGATTCCATCTGTGATGGTGACTATCTCAGTGCCAACATATTTGACGTAAAGAGCATAATGAGTGAGCAGAATAATCAATTTCTTGGTGTTCCCGAATACTACCAAGTCGTCATGAGACTCTTACATTTACATATTTCTGACCGCCAGACCTCTCTTAAAACAGTGGATAGCAGGTCTGAACATAAACCCGACTAGAGAACACGATACGTCAAATGGTGGTTGCGGGGCTCACCGCATGTAGTTATTGGGCAGCTCGAGGCCATTAAGCATCATTTACGGCTGGACTCAAAGATATTGTTTGAGACGACAGGGATTGGTCTACTTGAGAAGGCAAACAGTAAAGTACAACCATAAACTTCAATACGCCCTACATACCTTGTCGGCTTTCCCAGCCATATTTCTAGAGTAAACCATAGAGAAGAGGAATAGAGGTCCGTTATTTGTCCACTTGAGATAGAATCTAGAATGACCAAATAAGACAAGAAATATCACTGTCAATTCAACCTCCGATCTCGACCTCCTAATTGTAGCTGTAAAGTCTCAATACCCTGTCTCTTATATTATATTTTATAATCCCGTTCCCCTGGTAGGGAAGTTAGAAATCTACAACTAGGGATTTTAATCTCCATTCACGTTGTCAAAGCTGCTTTGAAGCTCTTCCGAGTAAAGACGAGCTAGTCTTCTCGAGGAGCCGTAGAGTATGCAGTGATAGTAATACCGCTTTCGTAATACTGTCCTTCCTATTATCGAGAATTCAATTAGATAAAGACACAAACGCAAAAAGTTACAGCTTATCCCTGACCACTAGACATCCCCACCCAATCAAAGCAGATAAAATAAAATGGGGGTGATATTAAATTTATAGTACAATTCAAACCCTGTATCCCTTCTCCTATCTTTCTTCGTACCACTTCAATATCCGATTCAAGTCCAAACAAGCTACACATTCAAAAAGAGATGTGATGACAGTACCTTGAAAGTGTCGGTGCTATGTAATAAATCTTCAATTTCTCATTCGACTTCTACTCGATGCATTAGGACCTGCCACTCGCCATCTAACAATACGATAATCCTTCACAAGACTAAAGAGGGATGGGATGATATAATAACATTGAGATATACAATAAACCCTTTTATCTCGCATCAGATCTTCGTTCGAATCATTAAATGTATCAGCTAGAATCTAACAATTCAGAAACTGCCCCTAAGGGTTAGAGGGGGATGGTTTGATATGGTATCCTTGCGATATGTCACAAAGAATTTTAGCTCATCCGAATTCTCTTCACTGTATTTAAATGTGCCACTTGACATCAGGCATTATAACACCCCCACCAAAATACCAAAGAAGCATAGGATGATACAACCGCCTCGCGACGTGCAACAAAACTGTAGGAACGCTTATTATATTGAAGATATACAACAACCAACCACTCGCGGATTTCAACGACTTCTATCAAGCAACCTCGTATCATCATACCTCAGAAATATCATCAGCGAGTACAATACTAGAAATCAAATTATTAGGAGGTCCAGCTTCCACAGTCCGTCCAAAACTGGTATTTTACCTCCTTCGCTAAACAAATCCACACTCCATAACGGTGGAGAGCGTTCATTATAAAAAGCTTCATGATATACCATCCCCTTATCATTTCCTCACCTCACTCTAATCATAAGCCAATTCACATCCTCAACTTCACGCCCTAAGATCCAGGAAGAACAAGTACCCTCGCCTGCAGTTCTGAGATGAGCACCCTTGATAAAAATCAATGACAATTTTAATACGGCACACTTAACAAGACCCCACAAACTCGTCTAAACAAGCGAGTGAGATTTCAGATCAAACATCTCTCATTAATTATTGTCTGCTAAAAGACTAACCAAAGCATCTCCTTTGGCTCCGTCTATATATAATCTCCCAGGAGAAAGGATCAAGGCGTGTAATAAACACCACCCCAAGAGAAGTATTATGATTCTGTAATGTGCCCCAACCCATAAACGCCTACCCTGATGTACAAAGTCCCATGCCTCCACCAGCCACCGCATCACGGGCCTTATCATTTCTCTCGTCCAAATGTGTATGTACAGTCTGTCCATAGTCGTAAAAAATAGCATCTCGTTATGCGATTCGTCACAGATTGGCAAACGTCAAGCGTTTGTATAGACGGCAAGATCTAGTTGTCTTTCTTGGAGACCACTTCGGCACCATATTCACGGTCATCTTCGCCTTCGACATCTTTAACGAGTTTCTCCATCTCGGCAACTTGACGATCCCATTCCTTTTGTCCCATCTTCGACTCGCGGCGGAAAAGTTCCTCGTTTGGCTTGCGGTAGCTGCCTCCTAATCTGTCCCAAACGGTGGTGTATTGTCCGTAGTTGTAGTTGAAGTACAGGTGGTGCATAGTGTGGCAAGCAGCTCCATTGAGGATAGGGCTGTTGGCAACATATTCGCCATCATGAATGAAGACCGTCCAGAGTTGCACGAAGAAGAAGAGCGCGAGGTATGCAAACTTCTGTAGCGGGAAGATGAATGGGAAGACGTGGTATGGGATGGACTGAGCGAAACCATCGACTGGGTGGAAAGCAACAGATGCGTATGGTGTGGGCATGATCCACTTGTGGTGTGCTTTGTGGAGTGACTTGTAGATCAGGGGATGGTGTAGACCTCGGTGGATGAAGTAGATGCAGAAGTCGGTAAACAGAAGGAACAAGGGGAATTGTAGAAAGTTGTAGTATGCGAATGGCTGGTCCTCGAGGGCATCGTATAACTTCGAGTATCCGAGGACTTCAGCGAGGAAGCAGGGCGCGGTGAGTAGTGCCATGCCTGGCATAGCGCTGCATGCTTGGTAGATCTCCATCTTGATCTGGTTCTTGAGAAATTTGGGATGCTTGAATGTGGTCTTGTCGAAGATGAAGACATAGGAGAGTGTTGAGACAATAAAGTAAATTGCCGCGCCCGCAATCCTGTAACACAAAAACTTAGTGGAAGCATAGGAATATTTTGGCATACAAATTTACTTACCAAGTGATGAGGAACAGAGAAAGTGCCTGTCGATACACGTTGTCTCTCGTCCATTGGCTCATGTATGCCGCATCTCGAGGTTGGAAGGATATAAATTTGCTGGCGGGCTCATATTGCCATGGCGAAACAAGTCTTGGATCAAAAGCCGTTGCATTGCTAGAACCATTCTTCCAGGAATATGCTGCTTTCTGTACTGGCAGAACCGCCGAGTACAGGAAATCGAAGAAGTAGGTATCGCATAGCTCGAGTGCGATGTCCATCGTTGCGGTGTGCTGAACTTGCGCAGATCGAAAGGGGGCACTTGTTGAGGGAAACGCGGCGTTCGGGATTTATTTGCTACACATACAGGTACAAACTCCAAATGAATGGGTTTAGAGGGGTCGACGTCGGATTTTGAAGAGTGATTTTAATCACGATGAAGAAGTGTAAAGAAATTCGATGTTTCTCACGCGGGATTGTTTAACAAGAAGTACTCTCATGGACGACAGCGACTTTTCTTCATCGAGGGGCCCTTGCAGGCGTACAAGTTAGATTGGAGCTTTCCACCAGTCAGTGGCGCCAATGGCCGAGTGCGGAACTTTGAGTGGGCCATTCACGTCTGTCCCCTGGTAACAAATTTCTGGCGCCATTCGGTTCCAGCCGGTAGAAAAGATTCCGGCACCACAAAATCGTATGCTTCTGCAAAGTGAGTCGCTGAGCCGAGAAATGGGAGGCGTTTTGCGTATTCGTGTTACTCTGCATATTGTCCGATCAGATACACAAACTGCTATGTTTCAACGACGAATCAACGTCCAGTTGACTGACGGACCGATGGCCTCTTCCATAACGGCCTTTTACAATCTAGGGCAAAATCAGGCAAACCAGATGCGCTAGATGGATTGACATGAAATTAGATAAGCTTTTGACAAGCTGGCCTTGCCCTTTCAGTTCGTTTTTCCAACGGCGGGATTTGAGATTCGATGATAACTGTGATGATAACTGTGTGGCAACTCCGAGTTTTCTCACTTATCAGATCTTGATACGATGCTTGCCCATGGACGATATCTTACCCTGCTGCACCAAAATGTTGTGCTGGTTAGATCTTGAGCGAATGCGCTGATTACTGAATAACACCTTCCCTCACATAGGTTCATGTTACTGATTATAGCAGCCATATTTTTCATACATTCGATGGCAATGATTGAATTCCTCTGATCCAACATCGGCTAGTCCTCGAACAAGAATTTTTAGTAACCCATTGGTGAGCCAATCGTAACCAGTTCGCAGTCCATGGCTAATTAAAAGAGAGTGGAAAATATTCTTTATCACCACAGCGAGGACTCAACATCCAGTGTCTTAAGCTATTCCGCCGTGTAGCTAAAAGGAAGTTTGAGTCTCTAGAAGTATCCATCACAAAAATCAATGTTTCTCGATAGGAAGAATTTATCTATAAGATTCATACCTAGGCTAGATGAATAGAATCTAGACACACACGGTGTATCTATTCATTTCTTTTACCATCTTAATTTGGTCGCCAACTAGAACCAACCTGGGTAGGTTGAACAGGTTCCCCAATAGGATAGACATTCATCCCGGTAAATCAAATTGATCTTGATGGCACTTTGTTGTACTCACACTCCCCCATTCAACACATAACGCCTGAATGCCTAAATAATCAAAAGGTCAGCGAAGATTCAATGCATGCGAAAGACTCAAGAAATGTACGAACCGTTTTCAGAACGTCCAGCTTCTGACCCGACTCTAGAAACACGTTCCTGTATTGGCCAATGCTTTGCCTGAGCATGTCACTTTTCGTGATTTGGCCCTCGCAGATATCCTTCATCCGTAATTCCATTTCTTTTCGGAGAAATGGCTTGCTGAGGCTGATTTCGAAGCCCATATTCTCGAAACCTTGGATCAATGCGACGCCGAGGAAGGTTGGGATGAACTCCTGGACTCCCGTGGTACCTCCTCCCTCACCTCCTGCAGCAGCACCTCCTCTACCACCTCCTCTACCACCTCCTCTACCACCTCCTCTACCACCTCCTCTACCACCTCCTCGCGCTCCGCGACCACCGCCTCTACCCCCAGTTTTAGGTCTCGCCCTGCAGTAATCTCGCTCTTGGATTTTCGAGATATGCTCCGCCATTGTTGCATCGGTTCCAATTCCATTGGCGTCCATCAAGGCAAGTAGATCGGGCTCAGTTAGATAGTCAGGTGCCGTAGTCTTGCCTTCGTTCATCATAGCCTCCGCGGGTTCAAATCTTTCGCCAACTGCGAAGCGTGGCAAGGTTTGGCTGCTGTTCCAGTTTTCGTAAGGATATACATCTAAGTAGTTCCTTTCCATCACGACAAGTCCGTGAGCGGTGAAGATTTCATCGCCATAGAGAATCTCAACATCTGTTGCCTGACCTTTCGCGTCTTCTGAACAGCAAGCCAGAAACCGACGGGTGACGAACTCATAGACTTGCTTCTCCTCGGGGATCAAAGCTGCGTCAGAAGCAACGTGGACGACTGGATGGATAGGAGGGTGAGCCTTATCGTCATTCCTACCCTCTCTTGGCCATTGAAACCCCCCATCCACCAGATTTTGAGCAAATGGTCCCCATCGAGTGTCAGGTGTCTGTTTTTCTACCAATGCCCTCAAGTTCATTCCCTTGTCAAACCGGTCAGTCTCTGTTCTTGGATATGAAATGAAGCCCTTTTGGTATAAATGTTCTGCATGGGTCATGGCCTCCTGACTGGTCATCCTCAAAAATCTTGCTGCATTCTTTTGCAACTCTACGGTAGTTAACGGCAGAGGTTTCCATTTCTTAGTTGGCTTCTCATGGACTTTCGTGACGGAGGCCAATCTTGCGGCGATGCAGCGCTCAAACAGTATTGTAACTACCACGCGGTCGAAGAGTCGTACACGCTTCCAGGAAAAGTTCACGGTTACATCGTCGCGAGTGTGAGTAACCTTGATAGTCCAAAAGGGTTCAGGGATAAAGTTCTTGACGCGAAAGTAGCGGTCTACTACGAATCCTAGAGTTGGAAACTGGCAAGAACCTGAGGCGCGTTAGAGCTTATGTTTCAGTTGGAACATGTGGAAATTTATGCGAGTGTATTTGAGAAAGAGAAAAAGCTAAAGGACAGAGTACGTTGTCGGATGTAACAGACAAAATATGGAAGGTACCGGAAAGAGGGCGGAGAACAAACCGTAACTCAAAATCCTCTTTTTCTCATCATTTCCTCTCCCTACTGTAGCAAAGTTGCCCAGTAGTGGACGAAGAGTGATTGTCAGCCAGCGAGTAAAGGCATAGCCAATTCTGATATCGAGCTCTATACGTGCTTGTACAGCTTGTATTTGTCTTTCATCGAGGTCGATGGGGTTTTTGGCAGCTTGAATAACATGCCTGATGGAGGTCAGTAATCAAGCTTTTTGAAAACATAGTGAAGCATTCGATTATTACATACGCTCTCTCGATGTTACTGAATCTAGCTCTTTTCACAACAAGTTGTCGGTTGGTCTTTAAAGCCTCGGTCCTCACTTCGTTGCCAATGTGTTCGCCTTCCCTATCACAATCCGTCCAGATGAATAAGGCACGAGCACCACGCGCTTGCTGTTGTATGTTATTGGCAATGTCTAACTTGTCCTTGCTCACCTTGATTTCCACAGGTGCGTTGAAGAGTGCAAGAGGTGGTGGGTTTTCCCAGTTCCCATCATGATCGCTGTCGAATTGGGCATTTGTTAGATGTCCTGAAACGCATGTCATGACAACTTGGCAATCATTCCACGGAGGACCAAAGTTAAATGTGAAACTATAATTCTTTATGTATCCAACGCGGGTATTTGACTAGAGAAGGTATCAGCGCATGATAGAGAATGCCTAGCTACCTGTGAGGCGAAAATGTGTAAAATGAGTGAACCGAGGGGTTGCGAACAAATGTCCCGGGCTTTATCGAAGAACTTACCGCGGTGAACTGATGACCAGAGAGATGAGCTGCGACTGCTTTTGATATAGAAGGCTTTTCAGCAACGCAAAGAATCTTTCCAGGCATCTTGGAGATGACAGTATCATCATGAAATTTGTGAAATCTTGCTCAGTGCACAGCTACAGAGTTTTGAGGACTCGGAAAATATCAGAGCACAATTTCATCGTTTCCCGCTTGAGATATGGTGATGTTCCTCGTGATGCCCAGACAGAGTTCATTGACAACATAACGACTCAAGAGAGGTCCAAATCAGTATGTTCAATTACAGTGCTGTGAAGTAGCAAAGCTCAGACGCACATGAAGATGCTCAAAACATCAGAAGACGTGAATTTGGTTGACCCCTGTCAAAGACGGAGTTAATCCGTTGTGACAGGGGTGCAGCAATAGTCAACAGGGGTATAATTCCGATGTGACTTTCTTGCCGCCAATCGTCATTGACTCCCTGGGAAACCAACACCTCTACAATCAATTTAGTTGATCTTCTAACAAAACCCTTCTCTGCATTGTAGACGCACCTACCAGCAAATTCATCTCTTGCGGTCTCACAATGTCTTTACCCGTCGTCAAATCACTCACCGAGTGCTCAGATTACAAGACTACAGTCCTTCCATACATTCCTCAATTGTACGACCTTCCAGGTCAACTCTTGCTATCATGGAATAATCCTACCGAACTTCAGAACATCTACCTGGCAACAAACCCCTTTATCACAGCTTTAGCCTTCTCGCTGGCTCTGGCTCCTGTGTTTCTATTGATCTCAGAGGTGAATAGGAATTATTCACAAGTGGATCGTATGTGGAGTATTTTGCCCACCATTTACATCGCGCATTATGTTACATATGCACACCTATCTGGTCTTAATACACTAAGACTTGACAATCTCCTTGCTTGCAGTGTGGTCTGGAGTGTGAGTTCTACCTATTGATTGTGTGGATCTTCCTGACTAGTGTAGTTACGGTTGACCTTCAATTACTGGCGCAAAGGAGGATACAGTATTGGCTCTGAGGATTATCGTTGGTACGTACCTTGCATCTTGTGCAACAAACTCTTACTTACGATCTCCCAAGGGAAATTCTTCGAAAACACATTAGTCCTCCACTCTTCTTCGTGTTCAATGTCGCATTCATCTCCCTCGCCCAGAGCATTTTACTCTTCCTCATAACAACACCTGCATATGTGCTAGTATTGGCCTCAAGATTTGGATCCGAAATGTCGAGCGCAGACGTTCTCTTCTCAAGAGTGCTTATGGGTCTTGTTTTGCTGGAATTCTTCGCAGATCAACAGCAGTGGAGTACGTGTCACGTAAAATCCATAATAGGCAGTTGCTTACAATACCACAGACTTTCAAACAGCGAAAGCATCATACCTCAAACTCGCAAAAGTACCACACAAGTTCGAACAAGAAGATCTCGATCGCGGATTCGTTGTCTCTGGTCTCTGGGCATGGTCCCGCCATCCTAACTTCGCTGCCGAACAAGCTATCTGGGTTGTACTATATCAATGGGGCTGCTGGACAACAGAAGTTATGTACAATTGGACATTCGTTGGCTGCATGGGATATCTTATCCTCTTCCAAGCCTCAACTTGGTTTACTGAATTGGTCACCTCGAAGAAATACCCCGAGTACGCTGAGTACAAGCGCAGAGTTGGAAAGTTCATTCCGAGACTTACAACAGACCTGCCAGGAGACTTCAGTGATCGAAAAGCGAAGCCAAAAGTTGAGCCAAAGGACGGTGCTGTAGTTAAGAATGGCAAAGCGAAGAAGTAGCTGCGGTAGACAACCTAGCGATGCGAGACGATTAGAAGCACTTTAAGGGGGCGAAAGATGGCAGTTTATACCTCGTAGATCCATATAAATAGCATTGAGCCTTCAGCCATTGAGATCCGTATTTATTGAGCTACTATTGAGTACTAGTACTCTGACTTCGTAACATGGCATTCATCTTATCTTCCCACATTTCGTTTAGTGGAAGGATATTTTAAAAATAATTGTCATTCCATTTGCTCGAACTATTGTGGGTACTCTCAGTTCATTATGACTAGCAATAAAGCGTTCCTAGAATTTGAGCGATTTCACATTCCATCTGTCATTTTGTTACGTGTATCAGATGGAGCTAGCCGTCACCTCTGCAACATGTTGTGAACTAGAGGGGCCAGCACTTGACTAGTCAAATATGAATAGTCAACTCATCCAACTTTCTTAGATCTTATTTACAGTAGTTATATCGGTATTATGAAACATGGATCATACTTATTGGTTCCCCTTTCATCTCATATCTTCTCAATTATTTATCCTTTCCACGGTGCTAAAGGACAATCAAGCAAATTTCAATTCATGTGACAAAAAAGCTGGGCACTCACGCCATGTTTTTTCAAAGACGTTTACAGTCTGCCTATCTGGTGAACAATAAACTTACTATCAGACATCGATATCATTGAACAAACAATCACTACGGAGTTTTCCGGCATTATGTTTCAGTCTGGGGGCTCAGTGGTCTGGATTCCTATTAAGCCGATCTATCATTGCCTACCCGCAACTACTTCCGTCTCGGCCATCAACATAACCAAACATCATCACATTTCAATCCTTAAAATTCGGGACCTTGCCTAGAAATGGTCTGGTCAACCATGAAGTGACTGTGGAGTATGTCAAACATATGCTTGTGAGAATTTCTAGTGATTCGCCCTGATTAAACGATTTCTTTCCTTCTCTTATCGTGACAGGAAACCGTTGTAGAATAAATCAAGTCGATCTGTTCTGTTTTTCACTATTCACAGGCAGTTATCAATCAACCATCTTCAACACTCAAAATCAAGACAGGAAAGTGCCGTTGGAACCACGAGTCTCTATCTCTGCGAAGAAGAATACATTGTTGGTATATGTGCATGAATCTCACTCTTTCTGTGTCTTCAACATTACAAACTAACATTCACAGAAAGATCTTCACACACACAAGACAGGAAACTGTCATAGGAATCATAAGTTTATATCTTAAAGAACAACTCGTTGGTCAGTGGACACAAGTCTTAATTGCATGTTCGACTTCCATCCTAACAACAACTACAGAAGCACAGAGCTGAAAAGCCAACAAAATGGGTTCAAGAATACGTCTCCGCGTGTCGTCCAAGACCTACTCTCCAAAGCTCCGCAAATACATCCCCGTAGGATGGCACCTTCGCTCACTCAGCGATCCGCCAGTGAAAAAAAACGACCCAGACTTGATCTTGACTACCAACGGGCTATCAGATAATGAGCACGGCCACGAAGACATATTCTTCAACAGCGTCGAGACATGTAAACCTACCTTTTCACCCTCCTGTCCTTTTTCGATCACCATCAGTAAGACACAACATTCATCCTTTGAGTGCACCAAGGGCAGTATCGCAGACAACACCACGCCATCCAGCGACAACAATCCATCCACGCCCTCCGCTATGTCTCCTAAGAGAAATAGGTATGGTTTTTCGCATGATCTCAATCCCCGGAACGACTTAGGAAAATGGTCACCTCCCAACAACCCCAACGTACTGGAGCATTTTCCCGGCCGTGATCCAACTCGACTTCAGTGCTGGGAGAGGTCTGATGAAAAAAGAGGAGTTTGGAGGGAGATCACCACCACAAAAACAAAAAAAAGTCCACCACGATCACGTTGCTTCTCGTGGATCGATTTCATCTTGGCTTTGATCGTTATCCACTTCTTGAAGACGACGTTCCTGTGAGGTTCTAAAACAGAGTCCTCCCTGATACGTTTCAAGCCTACAAAATTGTGACGCGAAGACAAGCAGTCCATGATCAATTCTCGGACCATGAGTGAGGTGAGATCAAGTTGCCACTTTCTCGATCTGTCAGAGAACTAATGTGATCGTGTAGTTAACGTGTATTCTCAGGTTAAGTGGTATCCTACTGTGAGATATAGCATAGGAGGGAAGGAAAGGGTTGAGATTTCAATGTTGTTTGGTAGGATGGAGATGAATACTGAGTTCACCTGCTTTAAGCATCGCAGATGGTAATGGAGATGTGGATGGACCTTGGACTAGGAGTTGTCATGAAAAAAGCTGCTGAGACTTACTGAGACCTGGGTTTACTGGATTTTCCTTGGCATAGATACAAGTCTTGAGTTCCAATGCAAGTTCTACAAATATCCTTTCTTAGGCAATATCACGTCACGAAAGATGAATAGGCAGCCAAGTTCATTGTTAGAGCATTTCTTGTTATTTCATGAATTGTTCTACGTATAAAGAGAGACTAGCTAGGTATCTGAGAAAGCAACGATTTTTAATAACACAATAAAGTCTCCTATGAACATGCGTTTCGAAAGCAAGGCATCAATCATAATCAACACAAAACCCATCCCAATCATGTGCCCAAACCCATTCCGTAAACGCCGCTGCATCTTGAATACTCATGAAATTCAGAGGATGAGCATAAAAGTTGCACATTGACGATCATACTACTGTAAGCAGATCTAATCATCATCGGCTCTCAACACTGGGTACAAACTCTCCGAAGATTTCTCTGGGGAAGGTGACTTGGCGTCAACCATTTCCGAGTCCTCATCCTCGTCGATGTACTCCTTTCTGCCAATCTTCTCAGCGATCAATAAACGTAAAGCCTCTATGACACGAATATTCTCGATCCAAAGCTCCTCTGCGCGGTCACGAGCACTCTCTCCACTGTCTGATTGCGAGCTGGGTGAGAGGGCACCTGATAGAGCAGGGTCGATATTGCTTGCGAGGGTAGACTTGACGATGGCCTCAGGGCGAGGTGTGCTCTCCTTAGAAGTTCGGGAATCATCTGATAATGGAGAAGAAGCACCATCATCCCGTGGGTTCGCACTTCGCTGAAGCATGCCACCAGAGTAACGACGACGAGGATCACTGTCAAAGTTTGTGCCCAAGGTAGAAGCAGGTGCTGTTGTGGAATGTGGAGAATAGCCGAGGGTAACAGCTGGCAAGCTTGGGTAAGCGGCGGTGCTACCTCTGGAGATAGGCGACATTCCGTGAGAAGAGCTTGGAGAGTGACCGGAGCTGTATGATACAGAGCTAGATGGTGGGCTCAATGCCGGCGTGCCAGAGGCGTTTGACTGAGTCGAGTGACTGGCCATCATTGGGGCAGTCACATGAGCTGAAGACACATGGTTGAGGTGGTTGAGATTGTGAAGAGGTGCTGATGGTGGTGAGTGACTTTGACGGAAGTTGATGGCTTGGTGGGTATAGTGGCTGCCAGGCTGTTGAACACCGGCGGCGGCGGCGGCGTTTGAGCTTTCGTAGACAGTAGATTGCATTTGTTCTAAGAATTGATCAATGTTCATGAGATCGTTCTTAGTTCTGAGGTTGGGCATTGGAGGTAAAGCATAATGGTGTGGTGGCATTGGCCCACCGTGACCACCTCCGTGATGGCCTCCAACAGCAACCATTTGAGGGCCAGCTGGCATGTACTCGGCAAGACCACCTCCGTGGATTGGGATGCCTTGCAAAGCCATCAAGCGCTGTCCAACTTGTTCATAGGAAGAAGGGTCGATCTGTCGTCGTTTTGCATCGCCGAAGAAATCGTTCAAGGCATCATAGCCACGCTTTCTACTGTCGTAGGCAGCGTGGTGGCCCATGTCACCACCGTGGCTGACATTGTAGTAGACTGGGCCGTATGATGGCTGCTGGGGAGCGTAGTATCCTGGGTGAGGTCCGTGGTGAGCAGCGCCGTACTGTGGGGGAGCGCCTGGGTGCATCTGAGCGCCATGATCATAGTAGCCTGTAGCGGTAGCTGCAAGATTTTGCAGGTTAGCAATCACTAATACCCACGTCAGAGAAATGGGGTACAACCAGTACTGTTGTGCTACATACCTTTGCCGCCTTGTCTGTAGCCAGATTGCCCACCGTGTTGCTCTGGAGAGCGGAGGAGAACGGAGTCGTCGGCGTGGGTCTAAAAAATGAGTTAGAAAAAAAATGTGAAAATGACCATCGAGTTGAAACTGACCTTGACGTGTTTCTTGAGATCCTGAGGACGCTTGAAGGCCTTACCACAGAAATCACATTTGTGAGGCTTCAATGGCACGTGAACACGAATGTGAGAGGTGATGTGGTCGCGCTTGACAGTAGTTGTCCGGCACGAATTCCACCCGCAAGTAAGATTGAGATTATTGGTACTCTTGCGTCCTACGTGTTTCTCACAGATATGCTCCTGTTACACACATTAAATGATGTTCTGATATCGTGGAATTTACGCGTTTAACGCGCATAGATCGACTTACGAAAAGAGCCTCTGCTGAGGTACATTTCTCGGAGCACTTGTCCCATTGACATGAGAGCGAATCGGTCTCGGCGACGGCTGGCTTTGGCGCCTCTGGAGCTGCTGCTGGGGCCTCAACGGCTGCCGGTTGATTCTCGGCCATTATTGTAGTTGTCGTTAATGAATGAGAGGACAAAAGAGTTGATGGCTGCGCAACAAGGCAACACAACGATATGGTTCGAAAAGTATATTTGTGAAAGTGAACTTTTGTCCAAAGTATGTGGAGGTTCCTTCCAAGAGTTTCTGGGGAGCGGAGATGGAGGAAGGAGTGTCTTGGTTATGTATTGAACCGCGGAGAGCTCTTGACCTCGAGCGCGGTTTCCTTGAAGGTTTAGTCTATCTTGGCGGAGCTTGGCGGGGGCTTGGCAATAATTTGTTGATAGATGGCACTAGTTCCCGAACTACCTACCCTCTCACTAAGCCGTATCTGATTAGCTTGTCAGCTGACCTTCAGTACCATGGCACCCTCGAGTGAATTCATGGTGTTCCGTAGCTTTAATTCTGGAGGGAGGACTCGGTGGTGGTACTGCCAAGGGCTTGGCGCAGGACTTCTCGAGGCTGTGCTTGAGTGGAGCCTTTAGGACTGAATTTAATTGGACAGGCTGGTCATCACCTCATGCCAATACTCGCTCATCGCGGAAATTCTTAGCACACTTTTCCGACGTGGCCAAGATCGGAGATACCTTGGCCACGAGTCAATTCTTTACCAGTCGTGCCCAGACGGCTTCCAAGCAACTCGATCTTTTCATAACTTGTTTTGGACATCTCGTACTCAGCTTTAGATCAACTTTTGTTGTGCACCATGCTCTTGACTTGTTCTTCGGCAATTCGAAAGTTCCCCCTAGAAGGTTGTCAATTCCCATCAATAAAAATAGTCCTGTGATCACCAGAAGCTTAGGTTTATGCATCGTGACGGTGAGCGAGCTGTGGGGTGTGCTAGGAGTCGCTTGTGAGGCCCAACTGTAAGTCTCGCAAATAGTTCTCCCATAATGTGATCTAGCACAGTACGCCAGGGATACCCACTAATTGTCAGTGTCAACTTCAAACGACTTTTTCTCTAAGTTATGTTGCTTTTCTGCTGTTCTATGAAATAAAGTTCAGATATCAGTTTCGACATTCTCCCCTTCCGCAACCTCCATTGTTTCTGTTTGCTCCATCAACCTCGGGTCAGAGGATATCGCCAAGTGGCCAAGAGACTGATGACGAGGCCAAACTTTGCGAAGCTTCTCCTCTGTCTTGGACACTTGGCTCATAAGACCAAGAATTTCCGCTCCCTCCGCCCTCTGCCCAGCAATTTCGTTGTCCTTCAGGAAGCTGGTCCCCCTTGGCTGCTGGATTGGGGAAAGTCCTGCCTGCGATGCGAGCCTGTGAAATGACCGCAATAACGCACGAAATTGTAAATCCCCGCGGGGATATCTTCAGAGCGGCTTGATAAACTTGAACCGTATTGATAAACGCTTGTTAATAACGCAAAAGAATAGCCTCAATTAGCTGTATTTTCAGAATGCCACGGGACCACGGACCTGTCACTCTCCGCGTCCGAAGTGTTGAGGCTATTATTTTCGGGTGTCCCCCTTTCCTCTCGAGCACCTGAGGGCACGTCAAGTGGTGCCATCCATGTCCTAATTGCTTGAATACTTGCCCAAGAGCATACTGCAATAGGATTCTGGGGATAGTATCATGTTGTTTGTTGTGTTGTAAAGTGACCAATCAAGGCTTAGAGTTAATGTTGAAGTTCTGCAACGCACTATCCCTTTTGTACATTATTTTCTCAAAAATATACTATGAATAGAATATACTTTCTGGTCATACGTGATGAGCTTTGAAATTCACAGATAGCTCAAGAAACGTAGTTCTAAAAGCCTCGCCACAAGAGTAACACCGCCACCATTGGTTGAGTCACTGAATTCTGAGGATCGTAGGCGCAGTCACTTGTTTCTTTCCTCGCAGCTCCAAAGTATCAACAATTTCGGTGAGTGACTCAGAACAATTACAATCAAAGGATTCAAATCCTCAAAATTGTAAAGTATCGTATTCTTTCAAATCCCCATATTTCTCTTGCTCGCAATCGTTCAGTTGAATTTGGAGTCTCACGCATTTTGCCGCGCCACTACATCGCGACACATAAAATATCTCTTATCGCAGAACCTACTTCTTTTGCCATGGCCAACCTTCACCACGGTCTATTCTCTTATTCTACAGGTCCTACTCCTCGAGACTTGAGACCAGCGTCCCAGTCGTCAGCTACTGGTTCAAAAAACGGCCCGAGTCCATTGGCAAAGTTTGAGACGCTGTCAACAATATTCAGAGAAGCAATTAAAGGGTCCTCAGATTCATTTGATAATGAGCGTGGCGAGCCCAGTTCGATGATAAGTCCTAGCAGAGCGAGAGATGTGGCACTTCCGTGCCTCTCCTTTTCACCAGTGCACGCCTTGGCTCTAGGACTCGAGCCTTTCGAAGAGGAACCCTTGAAAGCTATCGTCTTCGGAAACATATCGTCTGAAAACTATATTGACTTGTTTTGGGATGTCGTTCAGAAACAAAATGAAGCAGTGTCAGGGAGACTAGTCGTTTATGAAGCGGAGCAGTCTTCTGAACCAAGGTTACTTGTTTGCTTCCAAGACAAGCTCTTTGAGCTTAGGTATATCCGATGTGATATTTTGGTTCGAGAGTAGGTCAAAGGTCTGTCGGTTCGCTGCATTACTGACACATCTTATAGACATCCGAAAGTAACGAATGCATCTGATGATTTCTTACAGGATTCGGAGAACGAGATTCCCCAGACAGTCCAAGATGTTGTCAAAATGATCAAGCGTGGTTCGGGTATCCACAAAAGTCTCGATCAATATCCTGCTCTTCGTACAGCATACTCTTACATCAAGAGATGGGTTGCTATCAGAGGCATCCCTCAGAACTTACCTGACAATGCGATATTCAAGATACTACAAGAGTATTATAAGTCAAAGCCCAAACTCATCAGGGCAGGTGAAGATGGTGATCCAAGTGTCTCTACACTGCTCACCATGTTCTTCAAACATGATGCGTACAAATTCGACACACTCTTAACTTCATTGCGCCCCGTAGGATATGAGTCTTTCGGCACTAGAAATTGGGAGGTGATGTTAGAAGAGCAAGATGAGCTGCCACTGTGCAAGAAGCAATTTCATGGGAGCACAATCCAAATCATGGTAACTTATACGGGCGTTTCACAAATCAAAGGAGCAGAATGGTTACTTATGGTTCAGAGGAAGTTGCCAAAACTAAAAGACCGTCAGTAAAGTCTTTCCCTTTTACACTCCCAGGGCAATTTTCACTGCCCCCCCTACAAGCTTGAGTGAAACCTACCACCCGGAGTCTTCGTCAGAAGTTGTAGAATTCAGCTTGTCCTCTACTCAATCTCGCAAGAATGAACCACAATATATTTGATTGCCATCAGAGGATGAACTGACTCTTGTATCCTTTACAGGGATCGTCAACTCCATGAATTACAACAGTTCTACTCAAGGAACGCAGACTTATGAGCCTATCTCCTCCTCTCGATTTCACATCTGGCCTCAGCGTCTCGTCAGCTCAAACGCAACACTACAAGACCAAATTTATGAAGGGACTTTTGTTCTTTTTATTAATGTTATCCAACCACTACGACAACACATGAGTCAAGGTATCCACGAAGCCCTCGATGTCTGGAAACAGCAAGTTCTCTATGATAGGGCGACGATTAAGGACCACTGCTTCATCCGTCTTTCCCTTGAAGCCTCGACATCTCTACCATCCTTGAAGATTTGTTCTAGAAAATGGCCACGGGCGGTCCTTACTGGTGAGAACGTTGTAGACTCATCCGAGGACGAAGTTCGTTCCAAAAAGCCACGATCCAAGGCAGTCAACTCGCAAATATCTCAACCAGGTGGAGATAAAGCAGCACGTTTCCGAACGGCGGCTGAAGTACTCAATCGTCTTAAACATGATTCATCTTACAACCTTGACGATTTCGTTATTGGTTACAACGATCGCCTAAGAGGCTGTATTTTGGAAAAAGGTGCTGCGTCTTGGGACCGTGAGACTACGTCTGAGGAGTTCATTCCCGAGCACAGGGTTGAGCGATTTACAAATTACGCAAGTGGGAAGGCAGAGATTGTTTGGTCGAAGACTGAGAGGATCGATAAGATTTTCAAATGAATATGGCGCAGTGCCGAAGATATGCGATGTTTGCAAGAGAGGTTATGATGCTATGATCAGATATTGATGCCCCTAGGCATTTCTTGAGAGTACTCGGGAGTACACCCAGAAGAGAAACCAGTTTTTAATGGCAGGGTTGAAAATATCATCCTTTTCCGAGAAAACAAAAGACGGTCTGCCTAAATATATTGGTAGATAATCTTCCATATGTCATGATGTAATTATGAATTGTGAGTGAAGTGATCATTTATACACAAAATACAGCATATACAGCCTCAATCAGAATATGGGCAAATCAATAACGCCATCGCTATGCCTTTCCCTTCCCAAAGCAAAACTTGCCATTATATCTTACATCTAATCAACTCATTCATGTAGCCTTTTGTCGTCATGTCGAACAATTACTTGGTCCATGATTCTTGGCACTTCTCGATGCTCATCTCTTTACAGGAACACACTGTACGTGCTATCCAGTCTTTCAGATGTAAAATCACCCGTTCTTCTCCAGGAACTCCTTCGCTTCGTTGACTTTCGTTGCGAGATACGGACTCCCGCCTCGATCAGGGTGGTTCAACATCATTAATGTACGGTGGTTCTTCCGGATTCGTTCTTTGGTTAACTGCCGTTCTCTATTTTTGTAATACAGAATTAGCATCTGAATTCACCTGAACTAAATGTGTATATATTGGGGAGTTCTTGTGGATAGGACACGGTATGGGTGCGTACGAAAGTTGAAGTATTAGGGAGGCTTCGCGTTTGTTCATTTTTGGCTCGAATCCACCTTTGTAGAATGCCTTTCCAAGAGCACCGACGGCTTCACCGCGTGATCGGCGGAAGGCTACAAGTCCTGCGCGGCCCTGAAAATGGAGTCAGTATGCTATGGCAAGAGAGATCGAGTGTCGAAGGAGTGATGAGAACTAGATAATTCTAGCATTAGAAGGGGGGAAGGATACGTACGAGAAAAGCCGCCGCTGCAATTCCAACCCCTATTGTCACTACTGATGCCATGATGTGATGAAATCTCCCGTCACAAGCGTTGATCTCGATGTAAACTAGTAAATGAACATGAAAGGGTGTCTGAAATAGTTTGTCGCAAAGGTAGTTTGCTTACCGACAACCGGCAGAAAAACACAAGATCGGAGGTCGGTATCTAGGATTGTCACTCACCAGTGGTTGGCTGATATTTCGCAAAAAGGATGATCCGAGGCGAGCGGTCCCACCAAGAATTTTCCTGTGAACCTTGCCGATAAAGAATTTGGAGCTTGCGATAGAAAATATAGTCAACGTCCAGCAAGTATACGGCCACCATGAGGTATGTCACAACCTACCAAATTTGAAGATCTATATAAGGATAATGGGCATACCGAACTGCCACGACATTTCACAAATGCTAACGCAATGTAATTAGGATCGAAACTTGTTATTTCTGCTCACGGCCTTGCTATCCCAGCAAAGGTATAACGTTTGTTCGCAATGATGCTCGACTATTTCGATTCTGTAGAAGCAAATGCCACAAGAACGTACGTCCTCCCTTCTCTCAATTCTTCTATTTCCCATACCAGAAACTAAATTCCCTGCCACAGTTCAAAATGAAGCGCAACCCCCGCAAACTTGCCTGGACAAAAGCCTTCCGCAAAGCAGCCGGCAAAGAAATGGTCGTCGACGGCACGCTAGCCTTTGCTGCCAAACGCAATGTCCCCATTCGCTACGACCGCGATCAGATTGCGATTACCGAGAAAGCTATGGCGCGCTTCGAGGAGGTGAAGCAGAAGCGACAACGTGTGTTCTACAAGAAGAGGATGGCAGGTAACAAGGAGAGACAGAAGGCTTTGGATCGGAAGTTGGTAGCTGAGCAGAGTCACTTGCTGCCAAAGGTTAGAGGCAGTGAGAGGAAGAGACTTGAGGAGGAGGGTATTCTTGCTGAGGGCGAGGAAGTGGAGGGTGTCAGAGAAACCGCGAAGGTATTTGGCAAGATGAAGGTTAGGAGGAAGGCGCTTGTGGACGGGGGTGATGAGGAGGATGCTATGGATATGGATTGAGCAAATAGCTTAGTCTGTGGATGAGCTAACAAGCATATGAGATTCCATGGCGTTACGAGATTTGCAAAATAGGCGTTGGGGCGGAAACTATGTTTTGGAACTTCGATCATGTTCCATATAGTGAGATTCACCAGAAAACGAATTTCGACGAGAACAAATATAAGAAATGATCTTTGATTCACGCTGCTTGGTGCTCTAATCCTGAGAGTATCTATTTTGCATTCTGCTGTGCAGCAGTATCTTTCATAGGTTAACTTCCACATTCTCACCCTGTTACAGAGATGCTCACCTAAATAGACCTGGTAAAACTCCATCTTCCACTCTTCGCCATCCTTCACCATGTTCGCCTTTGCAGCCCAATCGACCTGATCACCTTCAATATGAGTTTCACCTTAATAGAAGTTACCTACACCAGCTTTCCTTCCGTCTTTCAACACATAGTGTACAGTACCGTAAAGCATCAATTCCTTACTCCCTGCTCCAAAGGGAAATATCTTGACAGGTGTATGCAAGCGTGAGGATACTTTCTCCCACATGTTTTTTCGGAGAGCTAGGATTTCTGTTATCGTGTAAGAGCGTAGTACAATTAAGAGCCGAGGTTAATCAGTTGCTCTGTAACATGAGGATCTGAAAAAACAATTGAAACTATACCTTCTCTGCCAACGCATTTTCTACTAGCCATAATGAGTGTCGCATCAGTGGTGAAGGCATTAGCGTAAGAATCGTGTATATCTGGTTTATCCGAGGTTTTGTAGAAGTCCTCGAAGAACTGTTTTATGCCAGAATCGACATCGATGCCGGACGGGTATGAAGAGGCATAAGAATGTAGGGCCATCGTATCAAGGAGAGGGGAGTAGGGGATACAAGTCAATCAACATGAATTGGAGAATTTGTAATGGCAAGCCTGGGAAGTTAGATCTAAGGTTATGGTATGAGGTAGAAAGAGGGGATTAACGGAACAAATTCGGCAATTTATGAAGTGGGCCATTATTAATCTTCGTTTAACATACACCATTTTTTGAGGACTTTACAATTTCATAGGATGAACGAGTGTACACTCTGCGTTGGTGCTACCGGTTGATCAATTTGGCTGTATGCGAGTACATTTGTGAATAGCTTCCTGTTTTGTCAAATTCTGTCAGCGAATGCTTAATTCAATGAAATTCATATCGTTTATTGAGAATATCTCCTAGATCCCAAGATCAGACTAAATCCCTTTCCGAATTGAGAGAGACCAAAATATAGGCAGGGCATTCTATTGTATATTCATTCCCTTACCACCATGTTTTGAGGGGGGTTGGCTTTCACTGCATGAGTTGCCGTCAACTTTCTAGAAAACTCTGTGTTGCTCTCTCACTAGCTTTCCTAAATTTAGTTTTCTCACTATCACGCATCGGGTGAAAACGAAGTGTATCTAGTAGGCAGAAGTAGCTCCGAATAGAAACTTAGCACGCTAGATAGCTTTGACAATTTGTTAGGTTCACACGAAGACCATGATTATTTTTCAGCGGCTCTAGAATTACCCAGACAAGAGGCCAAAGTATTTCCCCATTTCCAACTCTATCTTCTTTCCTTGCATCTGGATCCATTAATCCTATTTTAAAAGGCAAAATAGGAGCATTTACTTGCATCAAATCCGCATTTCGTTGTATATCTCAAGATCTACATGTATCATTTGTTTTCATACTACGAGGGATATTGGAGAGAAGAAACATCAGAAGGGAGGATGAACTGACGTGCTAGATATTAGCAATTTTACCGAGCCACAGTACGCAGATTAGAAGACGATATAAATTTTATTAATAGCGTAGAATATGCACCGTTAGTTTTACCACGACAGCTTGCGCATGCCACAGTTTAATTAATGCTTTGCAGTATGAGCCCATTGAGAGATGTACAGGTTCTATTATCGACTCACACATCTCAATCCAATCGGCGAAGGCCATCTGAGCTTGATTCCTTGGAACAATATTCTGCATTTAACAGGTCACTAAGACGAGCTAGTATTGAAACACAAAGGAGCAACACCTCAAGCAATGACTCCACAATAATCGGAAAGAACGAGGAGTATCAACAATATGCAGAAGATCTATTTTCTCAATTTGAGTCAGCACTTTCAATTGATAGGTTCAGAAATGCAAGGAGAGACGGTGTATCGAGCATCGCCGGGAGCCAGCCTCGGTCTTCAGACTTTGACTCTGTGGTTCTTCGACATGAAGCTCACACTCATACAACACTGTCACTTGGTATTATGGTCAGCTTATATGGAAAACGACCACCATTCCAAGCTCGAGCAGATTTGTAATCATATTCGACTGATTTGAAGCAAACAGAGATGGAACGATTGGTGAGAGAACACCACTCGGATGCACAACGAGCTGTTCTAGCTATCCCATTCCCCGTGCAGCAAAATGTGACACCGAACCCACTTGAGTATGACCTCGACTTCTCATTATCCGTTCGTGAGCGTGCTCGACTTGCTCAAGAAGCCGCGGCGAAACATGAGCGCATACAAGTATTAATTCAGCATCAATCTTGCCCTATGTTAACCCCTCAAAACCCGCTCAACAACCATCTCGAAGTAAACAACCCAGCACGCTTGAGCCTCAAACTGGAATCCTACCAATAACAACAACGCAAATTCTCGTGACGTCACTATTCTCTGAAGCTCTAGTTCCACAACCTGGCTCCCATGGAACTGAAATGTCAAATTGTTACCGCGCTATCGTTAGATTGCCACCGATGACTCCAACTTCACCTCTAAAAGTGACTGGGCCAGTTTATGCAATTATGAATAGCTCCAAGCGTCAGAAAATTTCCTCTGAGGGTGGTATGGATTGAACTATGGATTGAACTGAATAACGATTGGAGATTGTCAATCATTTTCCTTATTAGATACAACTACACTTGATTGAAGTAGCACAGGTAGTTCCTGTTGCTTTCTATTCTTTAGTATAAATCGCGGGTAAAGGAGTCGGGCGAATAGGAGTTACAAAAACTGGCTTGTCTGAAAAGGCATCGGACTTTCATCTGTACTTGTATATACGATTTTCACCAGTGTATATATTTCTATTTAATGTAATATTCTGTTTTAATAAATGTGTTACAATCTCGAACATATTATAAGTGTTTCTATAATCGTGTTCCGCACCTTGCTTCATTGAAGATCAGAAGTCTGCTCTGACTCTCGCTTAATTCGCTTGACTCTCTCCGATGGGAAAAGTACACTATTATCAGAATCTACGCACCTACCGCTCAGACTAACGGACGGATGTTTAACGAAGTGCTAGAAACATAATATCATCAAGGTAGGATATCGTATGAGTCCAGATCACATTATTCAAATGAATTCTTTTTGAGTGAGGAAAATTAGTTACAGGGAAATTTCAGAAACAGGAAGCGTCTTTCCGTAATCATACATAGAATGGGAGAGAGCGAAAGCAGTGATCGACACAATCAGAAACATCGTAACTCACCAAACAATCATACTTACGTGTATCATCTGTGCCATGATTGTGAAGTTGGTGTCATGAAAAGAGTATCACTTAAAAATCGTCTTATAGATTTCACCAGGATCAATCTTGTGGATATGGGAGGGGAAAAAAGGAGCATGTCTCATTGAGTTTATGGTATCTTTATCAGAAATGTATCGCGCGCAGCCCAACCATATGCCTAACCCAGGCCAGCCATTCTCCTCTACCGAGACGCCAACAAAAACCCCATCAAATGATATGCGCATAAAAGTGGCGCAAGATATGGGCACCAATATACTGGCAAACAGCCATCAAAGCAATGGTCGCGTTGAAGTGACCATGCTCCCAACCCGAAGTATGAACAGAGCGAATATTCGGTCTGATCGAATGCAGACTGAGACATGACACAAATGGCCCATTCCTCCCAAGCGATGTTTGGACACTATGTGCGATTGTGCGGCATAACGGAGACAGTCAGACTCTTTGGCTCGCAAAGTCGAGAACTTCGCAGTCGTCTTCGAAGAAACCTTCGTCGGCGTCTGCTGTGACTACACCAGAGCGAATAGCCCCTTTTCGACGTCTCGTGGTAATAACAATCTGTTCTGAATCCTCGTTATTTTCCTTGACCATTAATACTCTTTCCATGGCCGATGGGGGAAGTGCTCGATGATCTGTGAGAGAGGGTTCTTCGTCTTCAGCGGCCTGAGCAGGACCTACATCGAGCATTACAGTCTTGATCCTGCCGCCAAAAGCCCAAGGACCTTTAACCAGTGGGTGAGAGAACGGTTGAGTTGACCGAGTTGGTGGTGGGGACAGAAGCACAGAGACAGACGGCTCAGCATCGGAAGTATCTGAAGCTGAGAAGATGTATAGACCAACTCGTCGATCAGTATGAAAAGGCTGATATGGGGCATTTGATTCGATCTCGGCTTGAGGTATAGAGGACTCTGTTCCTTGGATTGATGTGACCACCAAAGGCTTCTTGTAAGTCCATTGCTGGCCTACGACATCTCCTTCCGTTAATTCAAGGTCACTAGTAGCTTGCGCGAGATCACGAGTCATGTCATGCAAAGCCTTCGAGTCTGGCAGAGAAGGCAGACGAAATTCCGAGTATTTGGCTCCATGAGATGCTTTCTGTCGATCGGCAGGCCTATCAGCCCTCCTGTTCTTGATAGTGTACGACCGTACAATGCCTCCAGCTATAACGATGATTGCATCGTTACGCTTGTTATTCAGCAAAATAATGCAGGATTTGCTGGGAATGGACGCGCTGCGAGGGAGCTGGAGCTTGGTACTTCCGGCCTTGCGGATTTCGTTCATCCTGCCTGTAGCAGCTCCCACCGACCGGCTGATGCCTGCAGCTAGTGCCTGAGTTCCTTGCCCAGCCTGAGCTGTGACTGACTTCGCAGATAGTCCACCGCTACTACTTTGACGCCGAGCACGCCTCGCGACTGTCCACAAAGAGCTAACTGCGGTAGTAGCTACACCTGCAGCAGTAAAAGCTTGACCGGAGGGCTCCCCATTGGACTCATTAGGCTTCTGGGAGGTACTCCTACGACGTGGAGGCGGCCAGATGAAAGCGCTTGCTGGGAGGTCAAGAATGTGAACCGTTCCAGGTTCCGTGACCATCACAGCGCGTTCACCATGAGGCGATGACCAAACTACATCTACAATCCTAGCAATTGTCATGCGCGAAAACTGTGCAATTTGTCGGACATGAGGACCACGGACATCGGCGCCTTGAAAGGACCCTTTCAAGAAGGATGATTTTGCGTACTGTATACGCATTAGATCCCAAACAGATTGCACATCACCTTTGCTGCTTGCAGTGAAGAGGGCCAAGCCACTAGGTGCAAACGATAGGAAGCTACATCCATGGGGAATCTTGAACGTGGCTAGCGGATGAGGCGAGGTAGAGAACGGAGCGTGTTGAGATAAAGATTCTAAATCCAATATAGACACTAGGCCGGGTTCCTTTGCAGTGGCTGGTGCCTGTGTTGGGACGCCGTGTGTTGGCGGAAACTGATTGTTTATAGCCGTTTGATTTGTATATGACGCTGGGCCTGGAGTTGGTTGAACCTGAGAAGATTTATTCCAATAACTATTCCAAACATGAGCTCCTTGTTTTCCAATGTGCTTTCCAATGTATGTCGTCCCTTCTATCAGGGCTTGAGTACCAGCTTGCATAATCTGTTTCACTACGCTTTCACCACCTGGGGTCTCGACCATACAATTTACTGATGGTAGTTGCGGTGGAGCTTGGGCATGTAGCCCAGGTATTTTTGCTTGACCTGTTATCCCCGGAACTTGAGCTCGAAGAGATACTTGAGAAGATGGAGCGGAAGGGCAATAAGCTAGCCACCGGCCACTTATGGATAAAATTGATGCCTTGTACTGTTTTCGTTCCACGGGCTCCGCCGAATACCAGTCGCCATCAGTATTCCCATTTTGGTTACTTGAATCAACTGAGACACCATGTTGCACAGTAGTCCACACTTTTGCGATACACCTGGCCTCACCGAAAATGCTCGAAGGCGATATTTGGAGGCGATAGAGCCAGGTCTCTCCAGTAGCACCAGACGCAACAACGACATACGGACCATCTGCTCTAATTGTCAATGAGCCTACCGGGGTTGGAGCCTTAAATAAGGAACTGGTGCTTGGTATTGGAAGTCGAATCTTAGGCAGGCTAAGCAATGTTGTCACATATTGCTTTGTGACCAAGGAATATATTTCAACGGTGGTTTGATAGTACTCGGAAGCGTCATTCTCATGGATTGGTCGATTAGGAATGCTTGATGAGCCTCTGGCACTTTCGTTATGCACAACAGATATCCCATCGGCAGACGGACCTGTGTCCTCACCACTAGATGAGTCACCTGATGGCAATACTGGCCCATATACAACAACTGCAATCAATGGGCAGCTTTGAGGAGATCCGCCCGGAACGCTCCATGGAAGTACTTTTGCATGAAGGACGGCACCACGTAGTCCTTCAAGACTCGAATTCTTGATAAGACCTCTCTTGGTGACTGTATGGATATTGAGACCGCCTTCATACCCACACAGGACAACTTTATCCGGTGGTCTTGAAGCGTCCTGCGAGGTAGGAATACTGTCAAAACCGCAATAGAATCCATTATCGCCCGGGACGAGACCAGGTCCTGGAGCTGATAAGAGAAGATTCGGATCAGGTGCACCATAAAAATGAGGTTGCGGCTGATGCGGAAGTGGGGGATTTTGCGCGTATCTCGGATGTTGAGAATACATCGAACTACGTCGAGCAGCGTACGAAGAAACTTGAGAGCGATGGTCGTCAAGTACTTGTGGATAATTCCCGTCCGTCTGATAACTCAGTGGTCGGCGCCGCGAGGGAGGAGAAGCTGATGCGATATACCCATTCACAGGCCCCCTCTGCTCTCGTGTTGTCCAACCAAATCCCGCAAGTCTCTCATCATAAGAGGATGGCAAAGTAGGGGGCAATTCCCCGAGATTTATTAGATTGTTCGGCGAAGTAGAATATGCAGGAACATTCTTTGCCCACTCATTGGTGTTCTGAGTACTGGAACGAGCGATCGCGGCTGAAGAGAGGGCGTCTAACAAAGGAGATGTCACAGGTAGATTCCCAAGCGGAGGCGCATCGACTGGGGTGATATCTGGTGATTCATTAGGTGCTTCCACAGGTTTCGACTGCTGTTTACTATGAACAGTCAGCATCTAGCTCAGAATCACAGTTGAACTACCAAAGCTCCTCAAAGAAAGACTCACGACATCTTGGCAGCATTTTTGGTTACCGCAGCCAACACACTAACGCCTCCATTATCCTTCGCCTGCCCATTCTTCTTGTTGTTCTTTGATGTTGAACCTCCAGCTCCTAGTCCCTTCTGTGTTGACTTGCGGGGCGGGGAGGTACTGCTGGGAGTACTGGTATTGTCGTGATCAAATGATGGGGGCATTCACAAAACCGTGCCGTTTGATCTCGGATTCGAATGACTCTCGTCAGACTTGCGTTATCGAATGCTAGAATGTGTTCACAGTCTAGAATTCGAGGACTGGTAGGCTGGGTAATTGGTGACGCGGACCTCCAGCTGTAAGAGTCGACTTCCCGCCTGCTTCCTGAACAGCCAGAATTCAGGAAATGATGGGGGAAGCTCAGAGCGTAGCTAAAGTATCGTGATAACAATATCGAAGGTGTTTATCTGGGTGCGCAAAGTTAGAGTCCAATGTTGTGTTTTGGAATGGAGAGTTGCCCTTCGTCAAGAGCATGAGGGGACGATTGGAGGTCACATTGGAGGGGCAAGTACGGCGGCCGAGATTGAGTGCAGGTGACTTCGACTAAGCTTAGCCTCGCTAGATTCACATTATCTGTCAGGTACGGGGATTGTTGACAGCAGACTGGCCACATCAGGTCATGTTATTCACTACGGAGGTGCAGTAACGTAGGACATGACGAGAGTGAATGTGGACCATCTGGTCAAATCTCTGTCGCTCGAACAGAGTTGATTTCTACTCTAGTTTAGTTTCTTTTAAAGGATGATTTTCTACCTGAAGTCAAAAGAATGAACTTAGTTATCTGTTTAGTTCTAGGTGAATCATATCATATCTCCTAAGTTGTTTAGTTGGAAATTCTAAATCTGGTTAGCTCCAGATTTACTCCTGTCAAGTTCCACGACATCCATGGCTCTCAAGAGCAAGGCTTCAGCACATTGCAGAGTAAAGTGCAATGGTAAAGTGCAAGATTAGACTCATAATAGGGTATATTGCGCATATTTTCGTTCACTATCGCCTATAGCCAACATCACGCTGGTGCCAACTATCTGTATGTGCTGTCATCCATTCTAATTTATGTCCAAACCTCGAGGTCGCTGGGCAATAATTACTCCTCTCATCTTGGGACGAGGCTACCCCAAAAACCATGAAACCACCCCTTATGCCTTCTTTTTTCCAGCGGCTTTCGACTTCGCTGCTCTCTTCCTATTGCTCCTAATCATGACGACACTCAAGAACGATCCTACAACAGCGGAGCCCAAAAGAATGAGGATAACGGGAATGCGGATTGCCCATACTGGAGGAGGAAAGAAATTTTGTAGGGGATGATCCGAGTCGACAAATGGCTGGATATTGAATCAGTATATACTAGAACTCAAAAATACCATTGGATGAATATATTACCATAAGCAGCGTCCAGATGCTGTAATAGAGGAACACGACCGACGCAGTGACGAGCATCCCAAGGCCAACTAGTTTGTCGAGCTGCGTTCTTGTCAGGATTTGGGTTATCAGATGACGGCTAATGTACGCACCATTGTTGCAGTTAAAGAGTAATGAGCGTGAAGAATCAGTTCCAAATGGCTGACAATTTGAGAGAGAATTTGGTGTTGTGTTGATTAAGCAGCTTCTTGATGTCGTGGAAGATCGAATATCTGGCCCCTGCGTGGTAACCTTACTGCAACTTTATTAGCGCGATTGCTCCACAAAAATTACCTCGCCCTGCAGCCTCACGAAGGCGTCTCAACTCATTCCTTCCATACATACATAAAAGCGCGACGAGTTCAAAGTAGCCACGGTTTTGTCTCGAAAATATAACCTGGAAGCTACGCACAATCCTTAGAAGGATTTCACCTACCGATTGTCTGGACAATTTACCCACACGATATTGAGGATATGCTATAGACAAGCGTTGCTCGACGACCTTCGCATCAAAACTTCCTCCATCTCATCTCTTGCTTCGTCACGCCCATAATATGGAGGTCGAACAGCCTTTGACTTCAACTGAGAATTATATTGACGGCGACAATGCGCGGAGAACCCCAACGTCACCGCGGGGCGATCGAAATGTCGACCATCGAAATTCTGCGCCGCGAGGTCGCAACACAACTGTAGTAAAGATCAGGACAGAGGAGGAGAAACAGGCTGCTGCGAAAGCCGAGTATGAGAAGCTCTTGACGATGAGATCTGGTGGCACATATATACCTCCTGCACGACTGCGCGCGCTTCAGTCTCAGATTACAGACAAGTCGAGTAAGGAGTACCAACGCATGGCCTGGGAGGCTCTGAAGAAATCGATAAACGGTCTCATCAACAAAATAAACGTCTCCAATATCAAGCATATCGTACCGGAATTATTTGGTGAAAATCTCGTTAGAGGCCGAGGGTTGTTTTGCAGGAGCATCATGAAAGCACAGGCGGCCAGTTTGCCGTTCACACCAATATACGCCGCCATGGCAGCGATTGTCAACACTAAGCTTCCTCAGGTCGGAGAGCTCTTACTCAAGAGGTTGATAGTGCAGTTCAAGAAGGGGTTTAAGCGTAACGACAAAGCCGTTTGTCTCTCGGCGACAACTTTCATCGCTCATTTATGCAACCAACAAGTAGCCAATGAAGTTGTTGCTGCTCAAATCCTATTATTGCTTCTCCATAAACCTACGGATGATAGTGTAGAGATCGCCGTAGGGCTAACAAGAGAAGTTGGACAGCATCTTGAAGAAATGAACCGCCCAATAGCATTAGCTGTGTTTGACCAGTTTCGCAACATCTTGCACGAGGCGGATATTGATAAGAGGGTCCAATACATGATTGAGGTCCTCTTTCAAGTCCGTAAAGATCAATACAAGGACAATCCGGCTATCAAAGAAGAACTGGATTTGGTCGAGGAGGAGGATCAAATTACACACACAACCGCGTTGGACGACGAGATTGAGGTTCAAGATACTCTGAACATTTTCAAGTTTGATCCGGAATGGGAGGAGCATGAGGAAGCTTACCACACATTGAAGGCAGAGATTCTCGGAGAGGGCAGTGATGACGACGAGGAGGGAGATAGTGACGACAGTGGTGTTGACGAGGAGAAACAGGAAGAGAAGGCTCTTGAGATCAAAGACCAGAGCAACACCGACCTCGTCAATCTTCGACGAACTATCTATCTTACTATCATGTCTAGTATCGACCCGGAGGAATGTTGCCACAAGTTGATGAAGGTCAACCTTCCAGCAGGCCAGGAGCCAGAACTCCCATCAATGATTATCGAGTGCTGCTCGCAGGAGAAAACCTACTCGAAATTCTATGGCCTAATCGGAGAACGATTTGCCAAGATAAATCGGTTGTGGACGGAACAATTTGAGCAATCTTTCGCCAAATATTATGATACGATTCATCGGTATGAGACTAACCGCCTGAGGAACATCGCTCGGTTTTTTGGGCATCTGATCAGCTCGGATGCGATTGGATGGCATGTGTTGTCGATTATCCATCTCAACGAGGAGGAGACCACCTCAAGCAGTCGAATATTCATCAAGATTCTCTTTCAGGACCTGTCAGAGGCAATGGGAATGTCTAAATTACAAAGTCGCCTCCGAGATGATATCCTACGGCCATACTTCGAAGGACTATTTCCCCACGACAACCCTCGCAATACGAGATTCTCCATCAATTACTTCACGAGCATTGGGATGGGAGCGGTAACGGAAGAGATGCGAGAGTACTTGCAGAACATGCCCAAACCTGCCCTGCCTGCACCACCAGCTGCGGATGATGATTCACAATCGGAGTCAGGCAGCTCTGTATCGAGTTACTCATCATATACAGGCTCATCGTATTCTGGATCCCGGTCTCGTTCACGTAGTCGGACCCCTTCGCATCCCCGGGCTCTTGATAGGAGGCGTTCACTTGATCGAAGAGAGTCCTCCTCACGGACGCCCCCACGAGATAGCAAGGGCAAGGGTAAAAACAGAGGTCGCAGCTTCACGAGGTCGCTGTCGCGATCAATCACTCCACCTCGTCGGGACACACGGCGGGATTCGATATCGGCCAGCCCCCCAAGACGCGGCCGAAGGGATTTGAGTTATTCGAGGTCACCATCGCCACGAAGAGTGCCTCGCAGGGGCAGCTTTTCAGCAACACCCCCAGTGAAGCGAGGCAGAGCGGTGAACGATTCCAGATCACCACTTCGCAGGCGCCTCACCCGAAGGAACACTTCGTCTGTCAGCGCTGTACCTCGTCGGCGCCAAGATATCAGTCATTCTATATCTCCGCCACCAAGAGCCGCAAGACGCGACAGCGTTTCTCCATCGCCTCCACGAAGAGGTCGTCGAGATGATAGCTATTCCAGGTCGCCTTCTCGTCGCGGAGCCAGTCGGGATAGCAGATCCGTTTCGCCCTTACCAAAGAGAAGAAGAGAGTACAGCGACTCCAGGTCGCCACCTCCCAAAAGAGGCCGCAGATATAGTTGAGTCTGTCTAATAAATCGAGATTGATCGACGTTGTACATGGTGTAATTTTAGCAGCGGAAAGCAGAACTCGCAAAGATCCGGGAGCCTGGTAAGGCTGGATGGCTCGTTAAACAATGACAATGCATCACGATGCACCGGTCATCAATCATGCCTTGCTGACTGTGTGACCTGTGAGGTAGAACCTTAGTAGTATCAGTGATGGTACCTAAGGATAGAGATGCGGTGGCCTCAGGTGGAGATAAAATGACAAAATTGCTTAGGTCATGTGACCGATATTCTTTAACTTTACTCAAGCGAGCCCCTTATCTAACTTTCCCATAGTTCAAGTGTCAAAATTGAAATTCAATTATGTCATGGCACTTATGAACTGATGTGGCAAGCAACATGGCAGATTAGAGTGAAATCCTTGCTCGAATAACCTTTGTTTGACTTCAGTGGAATTGTTCATTAGTTGTAGATCTCCAGTGTCTGCTTTCTGCTCCTTTGGAGGATTGATATCAATAGAACCTTGGCTTTTAAGTATGTCTTGCTTTAGCTTGCCTGCTTGTTTATGTCCAAATGATTTTGTTGAGTTGAGAGTGGCATTCATTGCTTCGACCTAGGCCTATCCCTCGGCTTCAGGGCTAAACCCGCCTTTTCATGACTGATCGCAAGTTCGCAGCTTCATCCAATTGATAACCCTGACAACCATAACACCGGGGCTTTAGCAGATCCACAGCGGCGTGGCTTTCCGATGACAAACCTGCCGGCCGCGTGCTCCAGTTTTATCTTATGGAATAATGGAAGGTCTGTCTGTGTCAGTTTCTAGAGACGTGAGTCCCAGACGCGAGTATAACATAATATGTACTTCTGTACGGTCCTATCTTGACGGCCTCATTCAGCAGACATGCTTAACCATTTGTACTACTTTCTTTTTGTTGTAATCGTTGGTTGACCGGTGGAGATCGAGTGCCGCTTTCATAACGGGTCTTTTGGCGTCCACCTGCCGAAACTTATTCAGCTGTTTTCTGTTGCCTCCAACGTTTTGTCAGCAGCTGGGTTCACAAGCGTCAGCGGTGATCATTCGTTCAAGGGGGGCATCAACCAATTAGGGTGTTTACTACCTTACACTCCTAAGACTCATTTATTGTGGATCCCCTTATTATTAATTGCCTTCGACGGTGCGTAACAAGCTCTGCGACTTTCGTTGCGGGTCTCAACTTTGCCGATTTCTTCTAACCGGACCAGGAGGAAAGACTCAGCGACCGACTGGTTAGCCACCACGACGTACAGCCTTGTACAGATTGACCATCGGGTCGAGCACTTGAGCAGTCAAAGATGACCTGACCTCAGTTTCGGAGAACATTTTTTAGTTATTGGGTGTTTACATCTGCGTAGCTGCACGCAACGAGTCCAGGGGCTATCCCGGCATCGCGCAGCAGACAAGTCCATCATTTTATCCTAGAGCTGTGAATCGGATTATCAGCTATGAAAAAGGACTAGTTACAACTCCAGATTTCCAGGTTTCCACCACATGGTGGAGCTGTGCATCTCAGATTGCTTCTCTAGCCTCTCCCAGAGCAGTACTCCCCTCGGAACAAGACCGCCAGACCGCACCGCAGCGAACCGCAGACCGCACCATTTCTTTCTTTGACTACCAAAACCACGTCCACGTCCGCGGTCCACTACTCCAAGCTCCATTACCATTGTTACCCCTCGAGCTTCGACAATATGGGCTGATAGACATGGTCAGCTCACAGACTTAGCTCTTATTTCAATTATACATTTAGGGAGGCCCTGTTTCTGCGAGGCATAGAGTAAGCGCAGCATTTCTTTTCCACCTTTCACAAACATTTCCGCGCCGACCACAACTTCAAGCTCTTGATTCACCAATACTTACCAATTCTTTCTCAAACAGAGCACGCCTTCGCCTCTTTCTCGCTCGTTCCTGATTGCGCCGATACGAACACACGACGGAGGGATAGGCCGAATAGATGGGGCTGCTTGACACGTCGTCAGTACGATTAAGGCATCCGAAGCGTGTTGATGGATGCTCGAGAGCGGGATGGCTCGCATTTGGGGCGGCCGGGTATCAAACGCCCTTGGGATGAAGACAGAAGGACGATAGGAAAAGAAAGTAATTGGCATGGAGCTTTATTGCCTCCCCTCGAAGCACCACCGCATCGCCTGCCGCCACAAACTCGCGTTATGGGAGGAAGCCCCAATTCCTATTTTCCATTTTCGAGGGAGTTCCCAGAACCCGAGGCCAAAAGACCAAAATATGATCACAACGAGTACCACAATTCTCCAGCTCTAAGACCGAGCTCGGAGCTGAATGGTCAGCTGCTTCATTCACGGCCAAGCCGTAGGTCAAGCCAGCCCTTCATACATGTATCTGATGACTAACTGAGCCTCTAAGACACGATGTATGATACAAATCAAATAGACCACCGAGGTCCTCCTCAGGCTCCTCCTCTCCTGCAATCCCCTCGATTGCCGCCTCATCAGAGAGCTGTTGGTTGGGAAGCTCAGGCGAGAGATCATGCGCCGCAACCAACCCACAGAGACCCTCCTCCACAAGAGGCAAACGATTTGTGTAGGCGATGCCGGAAGATCCTGACGCAGCCTGAGGACGTGGGTTTGCCAGAGTCTAGCGAAACCATCGAAAGTGTCACCCAAGCCGCTGCAGTCGCGCTTACTCAGCTAGCGGATACCCTTAGTTCCGGCATTTCTTCCGAGCAAAGGGTTGTTTCTATGGTTAGTCTTACATTCAATACCCCACGGCTATGTATCGTCATCCTAGCTTGTTGGGCCATTTTACTAATTGGCACGTACGCATAGAGCCCTAGTCAACGCGAAGCTGCTGAGGCTTGTCCCAAAGAGTACCCACCAATATCACAAAGTGGCTTGAGAGATACTTTGGCCTGGATACTTGGCAGGATCCATCACGTCAATGGGCTTGCAGATAAACTCGTACAGCATTCTCCAACTAGTGCTCCTCGGAATCCAAAAAGCAATTTTTTGCGAAATGGCTCTCTTTCTCAGGCCCATCCGTCCGATATCATGAAGAGGCGTTTAGAACCTGAGGTCGATCATGCCTACGGGATGAGGAGCGAGGCTCCCGACCCCGCTCTGGACGTAAAGATTTACGGAAATTCAAGAGAAAGAACCTCGAACCTAGAGGACCATTCGACAATGCAAACTCATTATAATTCTAGCTACCGTCCTGCTCAGCAGCTAGATGGTACAGATTCGAGAGTATCGATTATGAACCCTCCTCTTGTTGTAACCGGTCGCCAATTACCATCACCTCCTGGACGTTCTATTCCATCACCAACGTCAATTAGCTTTCCATCTCCTTCTGCTTCCACATTTGGGTCTAGTTCGCAAGCAGTCAATCTACCTCCTCCTTCAAGCTTACAACAGTCCCCGATGACGGGTTACTTACCACCGATTGGCACTCCGCGTCCCGATCCTGCAATGCAAGCTCACTCAGCAGCACTTCAACATGAGGTCTCTGTACAAAAGATTGCCCTATCCACACTTCAGACGGAACACGACAAACTTCTTGCGGCATATCTGCGATCTCAAACTCGAGCTAGCACACTAGAGAAGAAACAAAATGTTTCGGATTCGGAACTTATCAGTCTCGCGGAAGAGAAATCTAGACTTCAGGAGCAAATTATGGGATTAGAGAAAGACATCGAGGATCTGACAAAGAGCAAGGAAGAGTGTCGCCAAGCTGCAGTGCAGGAGGGAAAGCAGTACGTTGAGATCGTAAAGAAGGCAAGCCAACTGGAGATGATGGCAGTAGAAGAGAGAAAGGCTTGGAGTAAGCTAAAGAAAGAGCTAGAAGATAAGGTCGAAGCGTTGAAGGTTTCCAGTGGTAAAAAGGACGCTTCTGGTTCCACTGGTGCCAACACCCCAAACTCTTCAATCAGCCACGACGATGTTGGACCTAGTATCGCGCCCGATGATATAAATTCTCTCAAGATCGAAAGTATGTCTGCACCCGCCGACTCTCCCACCTCAAGTGTCCCAGCAAAGCAATCAGTAGATGTGTATCGGGTGAAGGTGCTGGAAGAGGAGGTCCGACGATTACGGCGTCGATGTATCGAGATGGAGACGACATTGCATGCTGTCAGAGATGATAGCCGGTCGATGGAGGGCCTCGTTGAGGCTTTGGGACTCGCTGGGAAATCGATCCTCGATCGAGCAACGAAGGCCTTGGAGACGAGTGTAGAGGAGTGATTTTTCATCAAAAGCCGGGCATTGTACTAGTTAGTACTTTTCAGTGGGATTCGTATCTGCATGGTCAGCGCCTGGCGTTCGTGTGCATCAGGGGGAGTTCAGGTGCGTTGCATTACAAGTGGGTGGCAGACGCCTCCAACGTTTTTACCGGGTTCTTGGTAGAGCATTTCTAAGGCTATACAGCATCCGAAGGGGATCGTGCTTTACTTCACGTAGAGGTACAGAGTGCAAATGGAATGATTAGAGTTGAAGTGGTTGTGGATGAGCGGGGAAGGAGACGAAGTCTGACGAAGGTTTCCAAGCATGAAGCTCGACTCGGCCAGATCGAGATGTTTAGACTTTTGTTTCCAGCATCGTAGCCATTGTTCACCCCGGTCTACCATGCAATGCCAAATCCGCATGCAACAGTCTGCACCACTCAAAATCGCCTACCAGTGCACGAAACGGGCCGCTCGTCGATAGGGATCCAAGCTCATAAGCCTGGGAATCAATCATAGAGGACGCTCGAGCATGCAAGCAGGTACCGGGACTTTCTCCATACAGCGCGCGAATTAGGGGGAAAGATATTCATCGCTTCTGCGTAAGCATCTCTGAGTGGTTCGCTTCGCATTCCCGTTGATGCGCCTTTCTACATCGGACTTAACCCCCTTTTCGGCGAAAATCGGCATCTCGATTCTCTCTTCACCAGCATTCCATCCAAAAACATATATCCACATAGTTGAAACTTTTAAATTTTTTATAACAATGTTTTTATATTTGTCTTTCTTTTTTGCTCGTTGTTGTTTTCTTACCTATATTGGCAGTCATCCGCTCAGCCCATTCCCCCTGTTCTCGCCTCCACTTCCCTGTCTCACATCCAATCTCTCGCCAAACCTCCGACACACCTAAAACTCCACGATCGCCGACAGCCGTTTCTTACCCTCGCAAATGGGTCGATAATTGCGCAAACCTCACCTGATTTCCGTCGGAGCGAGGCCTTGGTGATTCAAAACAAAATACTACGATTCGTACTCCCGTACCAGTCAGTCGATAACCCACCCGCCCAAAACATACATAGGCACGTGGGAATGTCGCGTCTGAAACCTGGGATGCGTCCTAAAGCTTTGCAGGTTCCAGACTCCGGGCCCCAGGATAATTTTAAAATAAACGTTGTGCTTTTGATATATCTGATTATCCCCTGGCTTCCATTTTGTCTTTAGTCTGCGGCTCAACATACACTTTGTCTTCTAACTTGTCGTGATACTCGTTTGTGTGTATAATTCTTTAGCACACGCTCGTCATAATCACTGACATACTTTCTACTCGTGGTCTGTTGAACGGATTCTTCTTAATTAATTTATTCAATATCGCTCATTACCGAAACACACAAAGACGTCTTCTGGAAAATCTTGCCTGTCATTCTTTTAAGGGGAAAGGCCGAAGTCTATAGCGGAGCATCCAAACGGAACGGGTACATCAATACCTGACAACTGGAATCAACACATCCACAAGTTACATACATACATCATCACGATCAACAACCTCATCGCCGCACTTCATCACATCTAACGTCGTGCACCTTCCACGCCGCCCACAAACCATAATCTCTCTACCGACACCAGCACCTCAACCTTCCCCCATACTTCAAAATGGGACAAGGATTCTCTGGTCCAACAGCCTTCAAATGGCTGGGCTTCACCGACAAAGCAACCGCCGTCCTCCAAGCCAACCCTATCTACCTCGTCATCTTACTGATCGTGCTGGTGAGCATGGGTGGAATCATTGGACTGGCATATTATATTCATTATGAGACGAACAAGCCGTACAGGAAACCGAAAGAGGTAAAAGGGGCGAAGGGTGCGAAGAAGTAGATGAAGGGAAATGGGAAGGAGAAGGAGATGAGCGGAAGTTGGAAGGCAAGGGTTAACTTCGGAGGGGAACATGATGGATCAAGTTGCCGTTGACGATTGAGGTGATGGACGGTTCTGGTTCAAATCTTTTCCCCGCGAAAAGATCAGGAGGAAAGGACGAGCGGCCATCGGCCATTGATGGGCAAACGCATGGACGACCAATGGACCGATATCCCATCATCTTAATACCCAGGACGACAGACACGAGACCTTTGTTTTTTGTTTTTGGCATGGCATAGCATGGCATACAGCGAATTGATATTTCGAGCGATGTCTTATTCAATAGTACATACGCATATTGCACATATACATATTCTATATATTCCTTTCCCGCACAAAGAGAGAGCTTTTTGTTATAGTTAAATGAACTACCTTTTTTTTTAGCTCCATGTTTCTGTTGAAGGAGGAAGGGATGTGAGCTTAGACTTCAATGTTGATTTCTAGTATTGTTTTGATGATATGCATGATCAAACTTCCAACGACATACATGGACTCTACCTACATGCACGTTCTCAACACTATGCCTATGACTCATGAAGGCTTTTAGTCTATGGTTCAAAGCATGCAAGCAATACTTGCGTCTAGTGAGGTTGAATAAAAAGGAAGTTTATGGATATATAAGCACGAGTCTACCCTTTTAACAAGACGCCATCTAAACAGACTAGCAGAACTTATCTTCCTCTGCTCATACCATTAGCGCCATCTCTTCGTTCGCCTTTCGGAAAACAAGATTGGTAAATGCATCTTTATGTTTCCGTGCCGTTCAGGACTCCATTAGTCTCATTCCCATTAGCATGTCCCCGTAACTCCCCAGCCTCTCGCTTACACCGATCACACATGCAAAAACCTCCCAAACTCCCCTTTGCCCATTCTCGACGGTCCTTAACGTTGAGTTCGATATCTGTGTAGTGATTCAATATCTCCTCGCCTTTCTTGATACCGCCAGGTTTTCCACCAATTCGTGACTCCCGACACCAGAAGCGCATGCGTCCGCCCCATTCCCATTTTACATTGGGATCACAATCATGGTTCGCGAGACACCATAAGGGATGAACGGCCGCAACTTCAGGATGGCCCGTCCTTTCATTCACTCGTGCGGAGGCGGTTCCACGAAATTTAGAGTAGAGAGTGTTGAAGACCCAAGTGTCGTATTTTTCGATAGACTCGAAGATGTCGATATCCATCTTCTCCAACAGGTGAAGAGGTCCGGCGATGTTCGCCGAGAATGAGAAAGGGAGAGTCCAGATAGGAGGGGGTTCCGCTCTTGGTGACAGGGGAACAGCATTTAGAACACTAGCGATAAAATCGCCCCAGATATATCTCACCTCTGTCAGATCCAGAGGGTGAATTTCTTGAGTCGCAGCCATAGCCAAAGCTCGACCAAGGAGATGGAGGTACAATGCAAAAGGCTTTTCCTTCGGATCTGGGTCCTTGGCTATTGTGTCAATGTCTTTGTCGCAGACAGCTGGATGATATGATTCCTGGGCACGATTGAAGCAGTCCTCATCACAGAACATAATATCCTGGCAGTATGGACAGCCAACAACCTTGCTGTCGACAGACAGTGGAGGAAGAGCTGTGTTGCATGCATCGCACAGAGAATCCTTCAGCACATTATTCGCTGCTAAGAGGGTTACCTCATCCAAGATCTGCTCGTCTGGTTCGATGTCTACCTTGGCGAATAATCCTAGCTGGCTAATGGTCGTGTCATCTCCTAAAGCATCATTGTTCCTTATGTATTCGAGCAGAACTGGTAATTCAGTGACTCGCGCTTCGAGTTTTGGCGCACATGTTGCCAACTCCTTGTTGAGGAAATCCAAGGTCTCCTTAGAATATCGGTTGGGTTCGTGATTATTCCATGGGTATATTTCTCTTCTCACTAGTCCTTGATCTGGGAGTTGACTGAGGTCCACCTCATCCACCTTCAACCTCCTCTTAGCTATCAACTGTATGTAGTCTTTCGCTTGCAGCAGGTCTTTATCTTTCTCCGAGACGCTCAATCCCCGCAGACAAAAGTCGTATGCACTCTTGAGACACCCGCAAAGCAGGAGGCTTATCGAAAGACTTCGATAGCATCGAATCGAGACAATGCGAAGGGTTCGCGCTATATTCTTCCGCTCTTTTTCGTCCTCGTCTGATATGGCATCTCCATCACTAGATTCATTTGAGCTCGAGTCGCTACGTGTATTTGTGTGTCCGTTCGTTTGTGGTTGTGTGGTGGTTCCTTGACCTCCCATACCTCCCTCAACGATGCTCAGGATTTCTACCCCGCCAGACAAAATAGATTGATCGACATGTGCCCCGCGTTGCCTCTGCAGCACAGCAGGAATCTGCCACACACCACCAGTAGGGGTACATCGTTTGCGCAGGGCCTCGAGAGCCTTTTCGTGATACTCAAACTCCTCGTTGGCACACTCGTCGCTGAGAAGAAGGGCGCGGTAGGAATCGCTGGCACTCAAGTCGGGGTAGCCCAGATCGCCATGGACCTCAGCACGCTCCAGGTACAATATCAGGTCGTAAGGTTCACGTTGCAGTGCGGTGGTCAGAACTGCTCGCTTTAGAAGGAGAAAATTGGTGTTGTCCTCCTCATCACTAGTATCCATGGTGACTTGGAGGAAGGAACATATTTGGGGGGCTGAGACGACGTAATTGAAGTTCAAACGATGTTCCTCTTGTGAATATTTAAATTCGAAATTTAAATTTGGGGCCGCGGGCCGGAGCCGGCATTCTGCCACTCTTTGAACCCTCACCGACCAACCCTAGCAAGTTCTAGCAGCTTGACCTTGGGAAACATACACCTACGTCACGGAGCAAATGCTCCTATCCAACTGGATGTTGTCCTACTCTCCACACGTCAGAACTAAACCACGGCTAGCATTGCTCGAGCCTCGAGCCTTGTTCTCAAGCTACTGTGTATGCATGGGGATGGCTCGATGATGGGAAATAGAGACAAGGCACTGGCCACTATGAGGTACATAAGGGTTCAAGGGTCTTTTCAGGGTCGTTTTCAGGGTCTATTCGGACTTTCCAAGGTCGACGTCGATCAGGTATTTCTCGTCTACCTTGAATCTTGTTACGGCTGGGTGAGGCACTTGCACACTTTACCTCTGTTCCTCCGGGACTCCTCATTTTCAGAGCGATTTTGGTAAGGTTAGAGTCTTGTGACTTACAAATGGTCTGGCCACCTCTGGCGCATGTTCGCATGCCGTTGGGTGCCCTTCGATGCAAAAGTCATGCGATTCTACCGCAGATCGAACACATCAAAACCAAGTTCGGAGTGGCCTCCGTTACAATCGCTGCCGGATTCAAGTTCCTTTGTGTTCTTGGAGCTTCCAGAACATGGCAGCATTGATCACGAGTTGCTCGACCTGCAGAAAGGCGTTTTGGGCGTGATCCGAAGCCATCCTAGAGGCCTTGTAACCACGCCTTCCTCTCTCACAACTATCTTATCAAACCCACCATCTCTTATCAGATGCTGAACTTGTCATAGCAAATTTACTTCGTGCCAATCAATACCGGTACTATACGAATAATGGGCATGTCTATTGTCTACACTTCGTCTTTCTTCTGGCTTGGATCGAAACTGTTCTATCTTGCACGCGGCTATCCTCATCTCACGTTCATCCTCTCAAGTCGCTCAGCTTGTTGACGTAGTAGTGAGGTCTCACTGGGGCTCCTTCAGCCTCCCATTGTTCGGCTTTGCTAACACCCGTCAGAACAGCCAGAGTCCCTCCAAGCTTACCTTCCAACCCGAATTTGATGTCAGTATCGAGTCGATCGCCGATCATGCAGGCCTTCTTGCGGTCAAACTGAAACTTGCCCTCAATAGCATCCATCATGGCCTGGCTGGGCTTACCCAGTGCTATTGGCTGTTGTCCAGTCATGTTGATCAAAGGAATCGATATCGATCCGGCACCCGGGAAAAAGGTGTGAGCTGAAGGTAGTGTGCTGTCCAAGTTCGTCGCCAGAAATTTGGCGCCTCGCGCAAGGTATTGGTAGCCCAATGAGAGCTTCAGATAATTGATGTGGAAGTCCAATCCTGCTAGTACGATACCAACATTCTCATCTAGCATCGACCCATTTGCGATATTGTTATAGTCCTCCGGTGTGATATCTCGTCTCAAGGTTGGATCTGTCCCTCCCAGAAACTCGATACCCTCAGATCGTAGTTCTGTTTCAATTCCAGCTTCCCCGATGACAAATACCTTATTCTTGGGCCCAGGAAGCTTCATGATTCTGGATATGTAGATGGCGGAAGAGTAAGCGGATGCAAATATTTCATCAACATCGCTGGGTATCCCCATAGACGTAAGCTTCTTTAAGTAATCGGATCGAGATTTGGTGGAGTTGTTGGTAACAAATATCGTCTTCTTTCCTACGCGAATTCATTTGTCAATTGCGGCTTCGGAGGATGGTTGATAGGGATCTACCTCTCGATCTCAACAGCTCCAAAGTCTCAACTGTCCCGGGGAATAAGTGGTCGCCCGACCATAGGACTCCTTGAATGATATCAGCGGAATGATACTATGTAAGGGCGATCCCACTTACCATCGCAATCAAACAGAAATACCTAGATTTCAAGTCAGTTACTTCCACCAAGGAATTGTCCGACATGGTACAGAACTGACTCAACGCACGTCGAATTGATTAATGAACTCGTCAATCGCGGCTTGGTCACCCGTCAGATGCTTAGGAAGTGGTGCCATCTCGATGTGATGATGAAATAATTGCAAGGCAAATTATCAAAAATGTCAAAAAGATTGTTGAAATTTGGTGGGGGTTGGTTTCCGATGGCGGGGTGATATTGATGCCTTGAAATATTGTTGAAGCCTGAGGTCTGAAAAGCCAACCTTACTTGGGCAATTCTCGAATTGGAGTTCAGGTTTCATTCGGCTTGCATGATTTTACACCACATCTCTCACACCATAAGATATGCTTCTCGTTGATTGTCCCGCGCATGTCGCTCAGAAATCGTCTCGTACTCGATTGCCCTGCGCTGACGAGTAAACAAATTACAAACAGCCGTGGATTCTGCTTGGCATTGAAGTCGGCGTCCCGATTCTGATAACTCCCACACCCGATGGTTGCACTACAGAAGTCCAGCTGTCTATGAATCAGTCACATCCTTGGTCTGTGTATCTTATTGAACCCATCTTCAACTGGTCCAAATTACGACTTCAACAATATTCAATGCTATAACTGACACAAAAATTAATTGATCCTTCCAGGGCTTTGAGTTCTAAATTACAGAACGGCTTCATAGGAATCATAACCCGGCCCGAAGCGCGTTGATCAGATAAGACCGGATGAATAGGGCCGGAACGCGGGGAGACGTATCACATATCACATGCTGAACTGACGATGTTGGCTCTTCAGCGGACCGAAGATAATCGTTGGGTATGTTGAATGCTGAACAGTCCTCGGATCCAGCGGTTATCTATGAGTTGTCTGGATGTACAAGAAGCAAGAGTTCCACTTAGAAACTACCAATAATTACGAATCGTCTTGGTCTCACGCCGAAACATCTTTTCAATCCGCAACTTCGGCGAACTTTGTCGTGAATTCTATGTGCTCAGCCAGCCTTGTCGTTGGCAGGGTGGTCAGACAGGGAGAAGCAGATTCTCTCTTCAGAGTGCTCCAGCTTGTGCGGTGGGATGGAATGCATCAGCGTCTGTTGTCGTCATAAAAGCTCCACTAAACTTCGTCGGATTCAATCTCCCTAGCTTTCAACAACCACCTCACTCCCAAGAACTTACCTACCTAATCTCCTCGTTACCACCTTGAGCAAAACCACAGAGGTTCATTTAAGCGTAAAAGAACGCGGCTCTAAAGGCGCCGTTCCTAGTGTCGAGTAATAGGTAAAGGAATATTCCCATTTGCTCCATTCCATCTTATCTCCATAGCGTCATTCCCCCATCAGCGAAACGAACAGACCCGCTTCAATTTCGGCATCAGCACCACAGGGCGTCCAAAAACAACGAGCCACCATTTTCTGTCCTCACCTCATCTGCTATTCACTTTCGACCCAATTTTCCTTTCATCCGCAAGTTCCTCCATTACAAACATTGCGCCTGAATCTAACAACGCACTTCGTCTCCAGATTCACAATATTGGGCAGCAACTTATCGATAGCGAGTGAATACCCCACCAACCCACCACTTTTCGAACTTTTGAGCGTCAATCTTCCTCTAGCCAGTTTGTTCCACGAATTTACAAGCACAAACTTGCAAGTATGGGCAGGCAACCAAATCTCCTGGCGTTCCCAGACGTCGATGCTCTAGCCTCAACTCTGCGAACCTATATCCTCCAAGCACAAACTGCAGGTTTGAATCGCCATGAAGCCTTCAAAGTCGCAGTCTCTGGCGGGTCCCTTCCGAAGACATTAGCTAAAGCACTCCTTACACCAGCCACCTCGGACGATGATAAGATCCAATTCGACAAATGGGAAATTTTTTTCGCAGATGAGAGAGCTGTACCGCTCGACCACGAGGATTCGAACTTTGGCCTTCTGAAAGCAGAGCTGTTGGACAAAATACCCGCGGAATTGGGCCAACCTAAAGTCCACCCAATCAACACCGAGTTCCTGAACGACGTGCAAGAACTGGCCGATCAATACGAGAAGCTTCTGATTGAAAGGTTTGCAACCCGAGACAGTGTCAGGCTACCTATTTTTGACCTCCTACTCCTTGGCTGTGGACCAGACGGACACACCTGCAGTTTGTTCCCAGGACATGAGCTTTTGAGAGAGACTGACAGCTGGGTTGCGCCAATCGAAGACTCCCCCAAGCCACCTCCAAAGAGAATCACTCTCACTCTCCCAGTCGTTACACATGGTGTCAAGATCGCATTTGTTGCAACAGGAGGAGGAAAGAAGGATATCATGAAGCAAATTTTTGAGGGTGATGGTGGACTTCCATGCGCCCTTGTCAACGAGGGAGGCCAGGAGAGAGTTACTTGGTTCACAGATACGCCTGCAGTGGAAGGAGTTAGCTTCCCACGACGGGGAAGTCTATGAGGTTCATGGGTGAATGTGATGGATGGAAAAGACATGAGAGCGACGACACCTCTTCTCCCACGTCTTATGGCGTTTGATTGGGTCCATTGAGTTTTGAGGTGTTTCAAAAGGGAACAATATCTTTGCGCGCGCTTCAGGGTTCAAGCGCAGATCGCGAGATGTTTAGAAACGAATATCCCAGGAGCTAGCAAGGATTTTCTAAGAATTTATCTTGAATATATAAAAATATTTGACAATATTTCTTATCTAGAAAGCAAGTGCAGTTGCTGGGTATGTGAGGATTTCATTTTTCCTCATTTAATGGTATGTCTTTTGATTGGTGTATTCCTCTCTGAACGACTCTCTTCAACTCACGAATTGAGTCTGACGCCCCAAAAATGTCTAAAGTCCCCGAAAACACTTCTCTCAAATGTAACAGCATGCGCTTTCCCTCATGTACTCCGTATTTCTCCTGAACACCCTCATTGGTCAAGCCTCCAACTTCGTACCTCGCAACTCGCGCGCTTTCACAGCCCCGTTCCGTTCCCTATTTACCCACCCGAGCCCATTTTGCCGTTTTTGTTGCACGTCGCCTTCTCCTGTGGCGGTTTGAGAATGTGAGGTTAAGGGAATTAGAGTTTAGTCTTCGCCACGGGCCATGGGGTTGTCCTTGAAGGAAGGAGAGGTGTTTTGACGCACTTCGCGATTTAACCTTAAATGCAGAGGGTGTGGGGGTCGGTGGGGTGAATTTATGTGGGAAGAAGGGAAAGAGTAGGTAGTAGAGGTTTTTGAGAGTCGCCGTAGATTTGAGATTGGTTGAGGGTATGTACTGAGATTTGTGGGTGATGGATGAGCGATGAGCGATGTTTTATCAATTGGCTGTTGTCCAGGGGTATGTGGGAAGTGTTAGGACTTGGGATAGCTAAGCATGGCAAGAGAGCAATTGTTCTACAAGCTCGTAGCTTGATAGAAGTTTAGAGGGCGGAAAGAGTGCGAAGGTATTCGAGGAGAATTGGTCTTTCGTTTATGATCAATCCGCCCACGGTTCAGTAAGACATTCTGTTAAAAGTTCCTGAGCGTTATGACAAAGGTGAGATGAAGAGCATTCAATCTTATCAAGAATTTAACAGGATTTCGCTCACTATATGAATTGATACATATAATGGACATTTATGCGTGTGCCAGCCTGTGCCAGCATTCTAACAGTTGTACCTAGACGAGAGCTCCACACCGACTCAGTAGTGACGTGCTTAATTCTCGCTATGTACCTTTACAATCAATATATACAGCTCTCGGCATGTTATCACACCTCTCTATTGGATTCTCATTGGATTCTCGCTGCAATGGAAACCCCATACCAAAGCATTGCGCCAAACCCTACCAAGTTAACAACAGCAGAAATACCATGAATCTTTCCAAACTGCTTATTCAGCGCTTGCATCTCTGCAGAATGTGGTGCAGGATCATAAAACTTCTTCCCATCTCTCGTTTCTGCAGGAATACTATATTAGCATGACCACCCCATTGACAGAAGTCGAACGCAACTCACCCTGCACCTTCCTCGCCCTCATAATGCCCGTCGTCTGCGGGCCGACATACAGCATATTCACCACGCCTGTAACGAACATCCCAGCAATCGGCACCAACACGCTATATCTATTCGACTCCGCCAACACACCGGATACACTTGATGTCGCGCCGAGCGGGTTGATGGAGGCTGGATAGGTTAATGTGAGGACGACGGGGAGCGCGGCTTGCATGGCGAAGTAGATGGGGAAAATCTTTTGCTGGAGCTGCGAGAATTGGGGGCGTGGGAGGGCTTTATAGGCTACGATTCCACCGATGAAAGATTGGAAGAACGTTGTGCCTAGGAGGGTGCCATAGCTGGATGTACTTGTTAGCTGAGTGAGAGGACGGTGGGTGGATGGTTACGTTATTATGTGGTAGGGCGCAAGGGATTTGAAGATTGAGGTGTCTGTCATATTGGCGGTTCGATCTCTGTGATTTCAGAAAACACAGTTGACAGTGCAACGAAGAGGAAGTGGGAGTTTGTGTTTGCGAAGGCTTTATATTGAAACGATCGTATGACGGCTACTTCCCAACCGCGATTATCCCAGATGGTCACATGCTTTCGCGATACTCTTGGCGTTGGATCGCGGTTGCTGCCTTGAACCGCCGCGTCTTCTCATTTCAGAATTGATTCCTGAACAAACTCACATCAACACCATCATTTTCCATCTCGGAACTCAAGATGTCAGGCAAGCTAGCTCACGTTTACATAATAGACCAAGGTAGCACGACAGAAGAATGCCATACCGGACGTGTGATCAGTGATTTGGATTACGCTCTCCAATACGTTTGGGACAAGATCGCAACGATACTTAGTGCCAACAGAAAGACGTGGAAAGTCGGAGTGCTGGGTCTCCGGAGCGATAAAACTAGCAATGCGCTATCTGAAGAAGAAGGATATGAGAATATCAACCTCCTTCAGGAAATCGATGAAATCGAAATCAAGCATCTACATGATTTGCAGAAAGCGTTGAAGCCTAGCTCGAGTGACGCGGGTGATGCTATCTCGGCGATTGTAGTTGCGATTGATATGATTGAACGACATTGCAGGTTGGGTACTGGCAAACAGGGGAAGTTTGGGAAGAAGATTGTCCTTGTTACAGATGGGCAAGGGGGTATCGATGATGGGGGTGATGAGGCTCATATTAATTCTATTGCGGATAGAATTAATGAGCTTGATATTGAGCTTGTTATACTGTGGGTATTAGATCTTCTTTTCTTTGGTTCATCGGCTAACAGCAATAGAGGAATAGACTTCGATGACTTAGACGTACGTTCCAGGCACCCTTTGGCCTACTAAGGTAAGCTGTCCTGGCTGATAGCCGATACTAACACAATAGTCTAGTTCGGATTCAAGGAAGAAGACAAAACAGAGCAAAAGGTTTGTCCCTTTTTGTTTCCCCCAGACTATGCTAATGGAGTGTAGAGAAACAATGAAGCGCTCTTGAAGCTTTTGACCGAAAGTTGCAATAAATCTCAATTCGGCACTATTGCCGAAGCTGTCGACAACCTTGAGGTCCCCGAGGTGAAGACGTCCAAACCTTACGCAACTTTTAAGGGTAGACTTTCCCTTGGTGATTATGTCAAATACCCAGAAACAGCTCTGTACATTGACGTACAGCGTTACTTCAAGACAAAACAAGGAAAAGCACCTTCAGCTAGTAGCTTTACGATTCTCTCAAATGAAAATTCTAGCGCACAGTCTTCACATACACTTCCTGCAGATACTGAGATGACAGATGCTCCAGACTTGGCGGCGGTGAAAAGTTTATACCGATACCAAGTCCAAGACTCAACTGCTCCTGGAGGTAAGAAGGATGTTGAGCGAGATGACCTTGCGAAAGGATATGAGTATGGGAGAACTGCTGTTCATATAAGCGAGGCAGAGCAGAACATCACGAAGTTGGATACTGTTTCCAGCTTCTCTATCATTGGTTTTGTTCCTACTGACAAGGCAAGCCCACAGTTCTAATTCAACAGCAACAAGCGCTGACTTAATTAGTATGAAAGATATCTCAACATGGGACCAAGTTGCATCACAATCGCCCAGACCGTAAATCCTAAAGCCGTGCTTGCATTATCATCTCTGATACACGCTCTTTTCGAATTAGAATCATATGCTGTTGCCCGGATCGTTGGCAAGGACGGAAAAGATCCCGAGATCATACTTCTTGCCCCACTCATCGAGCCAGATCTAGAAGCTCTGATTGATGTGCCTCTTCCGTTCGCTGAAGACCTTCGGATGTACAGATTCCCTCCATTGGATCGTGTGGTTACTATTTCGGGTGCGACCGTCTCGAAACACAGAAATCTTCCTTCTGAGGACCTGGAGAATGCTATGAGTGATTATGTTGATGCTATGGACCTGTCCACCTTTGGAAAGGACGATGAAGGGTCAGTATATCTAAGCCGATTCATTGAATGTCACTAAGTTGCATATCAAGACAACCTGCGGAATACATGACAATCAACGAAACCTACTCGCCAACAATCCATCGCATCAATCAAGCAATTCGGAATCGTGCCATAGATACGCATGGGAAAGTACAGCCTCCATCCGACTTTTTGATGCAATGGTCATATCCTCCGCCGGAACTAGTTGAGAAGGCTGGCCAGGAGCTGAAAGCCTTAGTTGAATCCGCAGACATTAAGAAAGGTTTGTCAATCTTTTTTGGAGCTATGTCACTTTTTAGTTAACACATTCATAGTTGAAGATAAGAAAAAGGGTCGGCGCCTCGCTCGTGAGAAGGTCAAGCCACTCTCCGGCTTGGACGTGGACTCTCTCCTCGGTGCACCTGCATCTCAAACGATATCCGCTGAGAACGCTATTCCAGAGTTCAAACAAGTCTTATCAAGAACCACGACCGATAGCGCAGTCCAAGCTGCTGCAAAGCAGATGGGAAGCATTATCAAGGAAATCGTACGGGACAGCACAGGAGATAACTCATATCCTCGAGCGTTTGAGAGTTTAAAGGCGTTTAAAAATGAGATGGTGACTTTCGAGATGCCGGAGCTATACAATGATTTCATGCATAGCTTCAAGAAGCTTTTACTGAAGGGGGAGCTTGGAGGGGATAAAAGGGAGTTTTTTGTTGGTGTCAAGCAGTACAAGTTGGGGTTAATTGAGCATAAGACTGTTGAGCAGTCAAACGTTACGGAGGAGCAGGCCTTGGAGGTGAGTTGATAAGTCGCCAGTCCTAGTGGTCGCATTGCTAATTATGTGTCAGTTTTTGTCACTAAAGAGTGACCTTCCGCATCGAGGGCGATAAATCCTCGTTTTGTTATATGGGAATCTCAAGGAGTTTAAGTATACTGGATAAGAACAGGCGCCAAAAGTGTACGAGAAACGCCTTTATGCTTGTCAATATGGTTCCATCGGAGAATGAATAATGAAAAGCATATTTGACCGCAATCGATGTGACCCGGTAGTTCTGATGGCATGGTGGGTATTCCTCCGTAGTCATCTCTTTCAGATATGAGAAGTTTGTTATTGCAGAACAGAGAAGCCTTGAAAGTTCTAGATGAGAACTATACTCCGGTCATTGTGTATCCATGGGAGTAACCATTAATCAGTAGAGCCTAGCAGCATGTAGGCGCAAGTGCCCACGATCAAGCATTTCCTTTGGAAGCAAGTGTCCGAACCTCTTAAATGTCATTTTCTTTGCCATCTCATCACTCACGTTTCCAAAACAAAAGGCCAATCAATCATAAAAGGCCCTTTCCATATTTTCAAAAAAAAGCTGTCAAGAAAAAGTGCAACACAAAATTGAAATGCAAACGGCAAAAATAAACGACACCTAAGAGATTCGAACTCTTGCTCCCGAGGGAAATGCCTAATCTACTAAGATTTCTCTTTAGCAGGGCATCGCGTTAACCACTCCGCCAAAGTGCCTTGTGATTGGTTGAGATGCTCGCCCGTTATTTTAAAAAATCAAATGTTTCTCTGGTAGTGAATTGACGTGGATAGGGAATTGTGGGGAGAGGTGCGTTTTTTGTGGAGACACAGTGTGGTTACGATTCGGAGACTTGGTCGTTTGAAGGTTTCGATTTCGACTTTTATGGGATGGATTTAGTGAGTTTCCTATCAAATTTGCGTCGTCTGTTGGATCATAGGAGGTCCTTTCTATAAATGTGTCATGCTGATTGTAAGCCCCTCGAAGATTTATTCGAGATTAACTAATACTTGAATCAACACGTCAATTCGATAAAGCATTAAATCTGTTCTCCTTCGATCCTTCAAGTAAATAAGTCAAATTCTGGAGTCAAATATTAATTCAAAGACCTTTGTTTTATCAATCTCTGATATAATTAGGAAGATACACTATATTTGCCACCAGTGGTTGCGAAGGCGACCGTTTTCTAGTGTTTGGTAGAAAGTAAGCTGTTTGCAAACTTCGGTATACATTGTTCAATGTACCTCTACACTCTAACCAAGGTGGTTATGAATTTCTGGGTTCTTGTGTACGGTGTGCTACTCAAAGTGTTGGAAAATACGGTCATTTAAGATATTCCAGGCAATACTGTTGCGTCAGAGGAATTGAATTAGATCATTGGGTCAAATCACGGGAAACATCCTTCATATATATAATGTTTTTTCTGCAAGGGCAGCCAGATATTCCTTTCTTCAAAAGTACTGCCATTACATAACACATAATACCATAGGTAAAGTTTCCATAGTGGGATGTATCCAAAGGATAAAAGTGAACCAATCTAATAACAAAACTAAACGTCATCCATTTGCTTGACTGAAAAGATTTATGCCGTCACTTCCATTTTCTTGATTATATGATGTCTTTTACCACAGTTTCGTGGATGTTAATCTCACCACCTATCTGGATAGCTATGTCAACTAGGGTAGAGAAGTTTTCTTACTTCATGGAGACTCACTTCTTTGGGTTTAGATTTGGAATGTTGAGAATGATGAGAAATCCCCAGGCGCTTACATGAGATACATGAGATACCATCCATCCCATGAGACCTCTAAGAGCCATTAGGTAGGGTTTATGCCATTTTGCTATCTATCTATCAAGAGCACCCGGAAAACAAAATAAAAGATGAAAAGACTTGTCATAGACCAGAACGAAAAGGCGATTAATATTCAACAACATACGGCAAGTTGTCCATGGACGACAGAGAAGATCAAACAAAACACCCTGTTCAACCGCTCGCCTCGATTACAAAACCAAGACTCCCTAAAAGATAACTTTGGGTCGGCGCAATGGCATCCGAAGAAAATTTTATGCTCACAAGAAGTCTCCGGAGGATGAGCATGAAACCATCCCAAGGGACGCAGAGAAGTTGGTGAAAGTGGTTGCTGATCAGCTAGACTACGAGAATGAAAAGATTTGAAGGGATGAACTTCGCACCCTATTACGGCTCTACGAAAAGAAATGGGGCATCAAAAGTATCATCATCACTATCGAGAATGCTGGTTATAAGACTGTCTTCTTTAATAAAATTAAAAAAAGGAGGGCCTGGGACAACATATTCGCTTTTATCACGTCATATGAAGAAGAAAAAGTCATCTTACCGGGGAAATCATTATCATGGACGAGGAATTGGACTTCGAGGGCTGGTAGAATCTGACAGCCCAGAAATATCAATGGGAACACGAGAGAGTGCGTAAATTCTACATGGCAAATGTCAATCAAACCAGTGAAGGCTTGATTGAGATCAAGAGCTCGGTGGAGGTTGTCGACGAGAAAGAAGACGATATATTTAACAGCAACACCGACCTTCTCCGAACCAGTCTCAGCAAGCGCACAGGCACCTGCGTTCAAGTGCGCGATAGATGTCGTCGAACGAAACGAAAGATGACGCATCTAGCACCAACAACGATCTTCTCCGAACTACTTTCAACCAGCGAAGAGGCATCATCAAATGATAAATCATAGAAGAGAGAAGCTCGAATATCGCGTTCTTTCAGGAGTGATTTGGTTTGGTCAATTCATAGACATGCATGAAATCGTGGAATCTGTTACTCTCTTTCGACAGTTGTGGCATCTTTTCTCGAAATCCTACCTACCTGGCAAACCCTTTACGAAAGGGTTCTTAAATTTTTCAATAGGATATATGGAGAAGAAAGAAGAAACTCTATTTATTTTCGTGTCTATTAAGCCATTTCCCTCTTAATATCTCTCTGGGTCGACTGCCGTGCTAGATTGGCAGTTAGGCATGAATTCTCGGAACACAAAATCTATCCAAAATACTCTTCGCCTCAATGAAATGATATATGTGGGCTTCCGAGCTCGCGTATCAAAGCAAGAGACTGATTATCGCCTATGGAAATATTAACATATGCACTTATTCAACGAGCCCAGCTTTGATATAGAATCTGACACTCCCCAACCTGACAATATCCAGACTGGTGTTGCGCAATACAAATACCACCTGGGTTAATCCTACCCGTACTATCTCGCACCACACCACCACCCTGTGCAAATAAGCATCATATCCATCAATACCGACAAAGAGAGAATCTATATCGCCCTCCCAAAAGCGTTAGTGGCATCATCACATGCACAACGCGTATTTTAGAATGTATCACGCGCCTGATCTTCTTGGAGAGTCTGCTCCTTCCACACATCTTCGCAGTCGTGCTGAATATGAACAGAAGCAGGAGAAGGACGAGAAGAACAACATGAATGATCACAAATCTGTTCGGAGAGTCTTTGGACAAGAAGACAAGGAGAATAAGGTTTCTGGTGAGCCTTTAACCTTACAAGATGGCTTCACGTCTCAAAGGCCTTAGTACCAACTATCTCAGATTCTTCGACATGCAGCAACAATAATGTCAGTACTGCTGTTAGATCAAGCGAGTCTCCTGCTGTTTGCATCGCAAGCAAATTAACAGAAGACACCATCAAAGGCAAGCACTTCGTCTCCAAAATCTTAGGTCATGTCTTCAATGTTAATCTTTCCACAATTGCAGATAATCTTCCGATTAGAAAGATCAATGCCAATACTGCTGCGCAAAGAATTTCTGACACGGTCATGCCAACTACTGATGAGACTGCTGAAGACACTCTAAAGGGTAAACACATAACCTTTTTAAGATTACTTAGCGCCTTATAGATTGACACTTTGCTCATTGTAGATGAATCGAACGGTATTAATAGTACTGATAGTGTAACTGAGCAATGCGAGTCTGGTATTAAATTAAATAACGATAACGATGAAGATGGAGAGCAGATATCATGTGGTAAGTCCAAACACTTTTTCATTCCCACATCAAGTACTCATTGTTGACCTATCATAGTTGAAGATAAACCTATCTTGCTCAGCACCGGCGTCCCATTTGACATACTCCACAAATTCCCCGAACTACCTCTCGAAATCCGCGAAATAATCTGGAAGTATGCCGCCGTCGTTGAACAAGGCCGCATCGTCCAAATCAAGCTCGACATCCTCGGCAACCCATGGAAGGCCATTTCGAAGACCTACGTTCCCGCCATCCTTCACGTCTGCTCAGATGCCCGCAAGTACGCTTTACCCTACTACTACCTCCTCAAATGTGATGACAACCACATGCCATATGGCTTTCGCCACACCTACATCAACTGGGAGACCGATGCCCTCTTCTTTCGAACCGCTAACACGGCGCATCAGTTCCTTCACGGAGAGCCGATGGAGGACCCATCTGTAGAGGATGGTACTGATGAGCCTTACTACGATGCACTAGGCCGCTTGGTTGACACTTCGGGCTACGACGTTTGGGATGGCGAGAAATTTGTTCCCCCAATTCCCGCTGATGCAATGGCAGCAGACAGTCGAGGCCGACGTTTCCCCAACGAACTCACGATCCGCAAGAATTGTAAGAAGATCATCATTCCCGTCGAAGCTGCCGGCAAAGTTATTCATCCACAGCAGGAAATGAAGGAGCTTCTCTTCCATGACATAGAGGAACTCTACTTCGTATTAGACATTCCGCTGAACACCATCCGGATGGACTTCATCGAGATGAACCTTTGGGAGGTCATGAGAGATGATGTCCGTCTGCAAAAGGATCAGCGGTATGAGAGAGAGGGCGAAGGTGAAGATATTTCTCGATATTATGAAGATGTTTTGTATTTGATTGATAGAGACTGTGACAAGTTAAACCGGAGAAAGAAGCCGGTCAAAGTCATGCTCGTGGATCTTGTCAATGCCGGTAACAAGCGAAGAAACTGAATTTTCACCAAGACATGTAATTTCTCTATAACTTCCGGTATGAGTATCATATGGGCGAAGATATAGAGATCATGCTAATTGATCTAGTGGATTGCTGCAAAGTTGGATTGTTGTTAGACTATGTCTTCTAAGCTAGTACGATCATTCTTGCCGACTAATCGCTCTCTGGTTCATGTACTTTCGTTTCTCATCTTAGGCGTCAGTTGCTACCATATTTCCGTCATCATGGCAGGATATTGCGATTATGTGCGTCGATCATCTGAATGCCGCCGAGCATATTGGAGAAAGCCATGCATGATATAACTTTTCTCTTTCGTACACAGGTAGCAACACACACTTAGTCTCGGCCCTAAAATGACCACCAAGATCTTCGGCATCGAGTGGCATAGTGTTGTGCCTAACAGCCTGTTCATTGAGCAATGAAAATGAACCATCAAACTCTTCGATTATTCCGCCGTAATCTCGAGATACCCAACACTTGCAGTCTTGAGAAGTAGGTATATAAGAGGTAGAACATCGACGAGCGTAGGGAGCGTGATGGAGCGTCCCTATCAATTGGTGATGAAGCGAGTCAGAAACAGGTTTGAAGCAGTACAATGCTTGGCCTCCAGCGTTGATGTTAGATATCATTCTAACAATATGATAGCGCGTCATAGTCGAGCCCGTCGATCAGCGACTGGTGAAAGATTTCGTAATGCAGCTCATCGTTTGGACTGTCCGCCAAGACATCCAGAAGCCTGATCTCATTCAAAAAGGTGTCGAGCGGTCGATACTGATAGTTTGGAGGCATGTCTAAAATCTGTTCGAAACAGTGTAGCGCAAGACCGCATCAAGTAACAATCGAGGCTGCGGGTGTTTGCCGAACAAGCGAAAGATAAAGCTCACTCACCTCGCGCAGATGCAATACTATTCACGCGATTCTATGTAACACTATGGAAGCAAAGATTCACTCAGGATTATTTTAGTACCAACGCAGGGGAAATGGACATGTGATAAAACTCGACCAAAACTTTTATACACCCAACTGTTTTCAGAGGGAGAATGGCAGTACTTGATCTACTGGCTGAAAGCGAGTGAAGTTCTTCGAAGGCAAAAGAAAAACAGACAGCAGCCTTGACCTTCAGGAAATTGCAAGACGATCTAACGCTCTAACACCGTGTCTGACTTGAAGCTGAAATTGACAACCTTGAGGGTATCCTAGTCACATCAAACTTATTTGGACAAGAAGCATCCGGCTGTGAGCACAGTGTATATATTCATGTCTGTCTGGTGTCAGACGCAACCCTATCTATCTACCGAGAAGGGGAAAGAGAGATCGCTCCAAGCAGCCTCAAGTATCTACATGCAAACCAACCAGTCAACCACCCCCACCAAGCCATCATGAATCATCAAAGGATCCAGCCTCGGCGTCAGCCATCATTGTGACCATCTATGCCCGCCCGCCGCCATTCTAATACACGCAAACTCCGTTTTCCCATTCCCGCCAATTTGTACAAAAACGCCACCGTGTATCCATTGCTGTTTTCAAATCACCTCTCAAGCGGCAATCTGCTTCCTCCCAATTTTGTCGAGGCATATGTTCAAGTCCTTCCCTGGAATGGCAGCAAGGATTTGCATACATGACCCGCAGGCACTCAAGCAGCACCATGAACATCGCCACCGTTGCTCAGAGTCACGACGTTGGCAGACCATGCATGCTACTGGGCAAAGAATGTTCCGCGTGCTACGCATGAAGCGATGTGATTGATAGCAGTTAAGTTGGATATTGCTCAATGGGGGACCCGGAAAGACGGCACCTGGAAGTGCCACGGGAGCAGGATAGGTAGGAAATGAGATCTTTGCTGGTGACGGTAGAGCAAGCGGCGATGTTGTTGGCGAGGTGGTTGGAGATGGCGATGGTTGAGGAGTGAGGATTCTTGTAGCACCGTTGGGTTTCTGTGGTTGAGGCGAGCGCATAATTGTGTCCGAGGTGATCGTTAAGGTCTCTGAGGTATCGCGAGAGTGTGACGTCGAAGAAAGATAGTCGATGGGATCTTCGGACGTGGTGATGGATACGGTAGGAAGTAGAGTGACAGTTGTGCCTCGCGTTGTCGGGCGGGAGTCAGATCGTCGTGGCAGATCAGGTGCGGGAGATGAGGGATCTAATGCCGTGGTGGTGATGATGGGTAATTTGTTTTCTTGCTTAATTGTCTCTTGCGTTGGCCGACGTGCAAGGTCTGGATTCGAGGGATCCTGGTTCTGTGTTGCGGTGCCATTTTCTCGATTCATTGGCTCTTCATTAACGAAGTCATTGAGCTTCGTCTTCGAGTGCTTCTCCTTCAGCTTGGTGATTTTGTTTCCCATCAAGTCTGGTTGAGGGGGAGCTGGCCTCACCGGGACGGGCTTTCTACTGTTCGTACTGCGAGGCAGTTGAAATGGGATTGCCGGCAATGAACGTTCAGATTGTTCCTGCCGTTTTGGAGGACTGGCAGTCGAGCCGTTCGATCTCTCTAGCTTCAGATCTGGAAATCTTATACCCCTCTCGCTCTTTTCAGATCGTCGTCGCCAGAGTTCTGTTGGTGATGGCGAACTTTTATAACCCGCGGATGGTTGAGCGAGTATATGAACTTGAGGTGGTGGAGTTCGTGGAGAGCGCGCGTGTTGTCTTTGTGCATCCTTTTCAGGAAGTGGAGGTGGTGGTCCCGTTTCTGAATCAACACCACTCAGTGAATCATTCTCATGGTCACTGCTGCTATCCGAACCGTCTGAAAGTCCTGGTGATTCAGAATACACTGATGACAAACTTGCAGCTATCGAGGAAGACTGCGAGTGTTCGACGTTCTCTTTCGCACTACCACCTACAGGCCGTCTAGGAATCATTATCGGTGCAGCCATCGCGTCTTTGGGGAGGGCAGGAAGAGGAGAATGTTGATATCTGGAGAAGGACTTTGGCGATGGTTCCCTCGGAGCCATGGGCAATGCTTTTGAGAACCTCGATCGGCCCCTGCCCGGTGTTTCTGGGAATGCTGAAGCCATTTCCGTTTCTTCTAGCCAGTGCGAGAGATCCATCTAAAAGCCGCAAACATTTGCAGCATGCAGCAAGATCCACACTATCGACCGGGCATTGTGTAGATTTAAAAGAATCGAGGAGGGGAGGCCCTGCTCGTGCTGATAAAATGTGAAACGAGGGGGGTTTGGCCACATCAAATCACGACTCCGGATGCCTTTGGATCATCATGCTCCTGGTCCATAGAAGGCGCAGAAAGTTATTATGCCGTGGCGAGCTGCGTGTTAATTTGTTCCTCCAGCTCAGGTCCAGCTCGCCAACTTACGAATAGAAAAGTCATACTGATGCGACGCCGCGCAGGAAGATTGCAGTTGCACGAGGCCAACCCACCACGATAGAGGCGGAGGTCAACTTGCCAATCTTCGCATTCAGGTGCCGACGACCCCTCTACTGTATTGAAACAACCTACCGGTGCCGGAGAAGGAGAAGGAGAAGGAAAATGAGAAGGATTGGATAGTTACGGGTACCATAAAGAGTCTTGGAGGTCAGTGATCAAATCATGGTCAAACGAAGCCGTGATCGACCGCTTCGAGTCGAATCAACAATGCGAGAAAAGTCTCTCGGGAGACAGGAAGGGTCCGGGAGACGTTCGACATTCTCAGAATCTGCAGAGAACACGAGAGGCACGAGGGGTTGAGACGAGCCAGCGCGATACGTGGAGATCGCGATGTTGTCGTCCAAACTTTCTCCAACATGGGCAGGCCAGCTGGTAGATCGCCGCAAGGGGATCGAATCCCCTGACTCCTCAATGCCGAAAAGGCTGAACGCTGTCGCATGGTGTGTCACACCCATGGTGGTGACATGGGAGAAGGTTATTAAAAGATCAATCGCAGGTCCACGCTTCTGCCCACGCAAGAAATTCTCCGTTGCGAAAGACCCTTACGTGGACTTGTTGGCCGCTCGTTGGTGTCGTTGAACATGTTCTTCTCTTCGCCTCGGCTCTCCGCAAAGGGGGTATCTTATGATGGAGATTAGGAGAGGATCGCCAGTTGTTTCGACTTCAATGCTGGTGGACCGTTGATGATTCCGAGCCTAGGAAGGCGAACCGAACCTGAAATATTTCGAGATTTGAGAATGTTTACTATGCTTGAAACAATCGCACGAAGGCATGAAGTCTTGGTGAGCTTAAGGTTATCGAAATAAAGTATAGGTTATCTGTTTGCATGACTTCAGATGCCGCTTGTGCAACCCTAAAATGTAGTATGACCTTGAGTCCCTGCATTCATTTCTGCCGAGGTTCCGCCGGTAGAAGCACTCGAGAAGCGGTAAGGTAAACAGTCAACAAATCTTGCTAAATTCAATCTCACTATGTCGAGCGTCCCCTCACGAACGCGATCACTTCGAAAACCCGCAGACAGTAATAGTAGAATAGGTAGATCAGCGCCTGTGGGCACAATTGAGAAAGATGCAGGAACGCGACTAGCAACGACAGAGAGAATCAGCAAGTCTCCAAGTCGACTGCCGACGGTGAGGTCGACTGCAACTAGACCTACCTCCTTATATGGACGGCCACCCAGCTCTTCCGGCAGCAACTCTATCAGCTCTTTAGCACGACCTCCATCATCAGGTTCCACTGCAACTAAACCTTCTGCGACAGCCACTTCGAATCTCCAAAGACGCCCTTCTACAAGCCGAACCACAACCCCGCCAACGGCGATAGAACCGGTGAAAAAGGATCGGTCACGACCGCCTATCACACAGTCCCGACACTTACGAAATGTATCTACAAGTTCATTAAAGGCCCCTGCGCCAGTATCAGGGCATACTCGGACGAAATCATCGTCGACACTCGTGCAGTCAGCCTCTACCGTCCTTCGACCTCCGTCACGCGAGCCCGCAGATGCGACAACTACAACTCGAAGTTTGCGTTCCGAATCGCAACCCAAGAGACCAACATTCTCAACTCTCCAACAACACTTCTCCCCGGCCAAGAATCTTGCGCCGAAACCACATCCCGCAGCCTTTCTAGCCCCGCCCTCGCCTAGTAAACTGCCCTCAAATATTGCCATCTCTGCAGAGACGGCAAAGCTTCAGAACGAATTATTACAATTACATCTTCTGCACAGAGATGCACATCCAGTCTACAAACAATGGAAGGCCAGTGCCAAGACGAAGCTAGAATCGAGGTTTCAAGAGTTGGTGGAAAAGAACGATGCGCTACTACAACTAGAGGTCGATGAGACAGCGAAGGTAAATGCGGAAGTATTGAGGCAATGGCAACACGAAAGTTCACCAGGCTGGGGCCTAGATGAGAAAATACAGGTGCTGGACGAGGTCACAAATGGAGTTTGGAATTTGGGTGAGCAGGGTGGGAAATACGCGAGGGTGATTCGCAAATTCGAGAAGTGGCTAAGTAGATGTCAAGGAATACTAGCTGCAAGAGAAACAGATGATGGACTTGGAAACGAAGAATTTGTGTTCTTGGAAGGACTCGATATTTCCTGGAAAGACGAGTGTTGGCATCTGAGCAGAAGATTGGATTCATGGCAAAATCAACTGCGAGAGCTTGGATCAGTGGAGAGGGTCTCTAGTCTGGGTACGATTGTCGACAACTATACGAAACTCGTTCAGGGTATGATTACGGAATTGAGCGTTATGGCGGAAATTGAGAAAGACGTCACGAAGCGGGAGGCTGATTGGATTAAGGGTATGAATGATAAGGAAGAGGATGACGATACCCCTACGGCAGGCGCTTGTTGGAGATTGAGATGATAAGAATTGGTTCTGGCTGGTTGTTTGACAAGACATTTTAGTATCTTTCAGATAATCACAGATTCGCCACAAATTTTGGTACTAATACTGCTAGAGCCGAAGATGAATCCAGGAGCATAATTTATTATAGGTTACTCTCTGCTGCTTCCTACGATGAATTGTTCTCCTCTCTTATTTCTCACAAAAGCTCTCTTTATGCACCAGATGCTTATACCTACCCAGGTGCTCCTTCATCTTTTTCTGGTCACATGACCACCCCTTTTCGTAAGCGAGAAAGTAGGTGCGACTGTATTATGTCTTTGTCGCCCTCCTTTCAATATGTCCCCGCTGTCCCCGTTCTAAGATATACTATGGTGTTCCATTAGTCTGCAATGGTGGCCTTTACCAAGAGTTTTAAGATGGTTCGCACTCGTACTTGATGTTGTGACCCTCGTTTTAGAGTTCGACTGGCAGGCAGAGGGAACGATGCTGTTAGCGTTTCTATTCTTCTACTTTCTCTGCTCAGGGGTAGGTGCAAGAATGAACTACATATTTCTCGCAACGGGATGTTCAGCTTATATGTTTTAGTTATTTTCTGAGTATACTTTCATTCTCGTCTTTGGCTTGACTAGACGACAATACTCTTTTCTTATAAGGACCTTTTAGTAGAATTTGACCTCATGAGAATCGCTACTACCTGCATAGAAGACTCCGAATGTTCATCTCGCTTATACCTCTCTTCCGACCACGTCTGTTTATCTCTTCAGCAAATTTTGCCTCGGCTCACAAAATTACGGTATCGCGATAGTCAATATATCACAAATCGATTTCACACCTGCAATAGATCCGCAAATATTTTAATGCTAGACACGCTATTTAGTCATCACTTAGGCTTAGCTACTTCCAAGTTCACTTTCTCCAACAGAAACAGAACTCCAATCTCCGAATAACGAGTGCTCTTGTTTAGCAACCAGAACAAGATATCTCCTCTATTCTGAAATCAACCTCGCCTCCGCCCACCCTCCCTCTTCCTCTGAAATATTTCTTTTCCAATCGACTAGCCTCAGTATTGGAATCTCAAATTTCCAAATCTATTACGAAGACCCCTCGATTCAAACGAGATTAAGCACATCCATTTTTCGACGAAAAGCACAACCATGGACACCCCTTACAGCTTCCGTCGACTCTCGCGAAAAATCCCAACAATGTCCCGCCACCGAGAGAAAGCCTCTACCTTAGCCTACCCCTCGCCATCACGCACTCCCCCACAGGTATCTACCATAGTCGAGCAAGTTTCGACCCCTCGATCACCATCACCGTCCCCATCTTACACCACCCTCTCAACCACCGCCTCAGAGCAAGATTCCTCCAACCATCTCAGGACACAGACAGCATTCCTCATCACCATCACGGGAGTGCTCCTGGACTCCACCACCCACCACCTCCTCCCAAGCGCTAGGGAAACCCTCCGTTACCTCTCCCACGAGAATATCCCCTACATGCTCCTCGCCAGCGGCTCCTCCGCCCGATCCGAGGAAGAAGTAGCCTCACACCTCTCCACCCTAACCGGTTTCCGCATTCCCCTATTCCGAATCTTCTTCCCCTACACGCCCTTCCGCGGCTCTATACATACCCCTCAACCCCCTCTAACATCCAACATCCTGGTCCTCGGCTCGCCTTCCTGGAAAATCAAGGCATTGGCTGAGGGTTATGGTTTTACGAATGTGTACACGGCTAAGGAACTGGCAAAGCAAGTAAAAAAGGTGAAGGTTACGAGTATCCTCGTTTTCAACCAGGCGAAGAATTGGAAGGGTGATGTGGAGTTGGTTGTTGATCTGGTATTGTCTTCGAGCAATGAGGATGCGGATGGGGACGAGGGTGGGGAGATGCCGTTTGTGTATTGGTGTGAGGATGTGGCTGAGCAGCATAGTGCTGGGGGAGAGGATGCGGAGAGATTGAGTCTCCAGGAACGAGGCTTCCGCGCAGCTTTAGAGGCGGCATGGTGTGTCGAGACTGGCAAAACTCTCGACTCTTACACACAATCTATCCCGCTCTTCCTCGAGGGTGAATTATTCCCTGATATCGATACATTAGCGAGACGTGCGGTTTATCTCATCGATGGGAATAAGGGGGGTCAACCGCTCTGTAGAATTGCGGAGTATGAGACTCCATTTGGTATCCGTTGGACTAAAGTCATCGTTCAGAATGGACAAGATGGTGCGGATACCGCTCATGAATCTGTGGTTGTGGCGAGGAGCGTGGAGGAGGCGGTTATGTGGTCGCTAGCAAATGCATCGAATGATGTTGAGCCGCATGAACTGCCGCCTCAATCTTCCAATCCGGAGCCGGGTCAGTATTATAATGATAGTCGGACAGACACTACCACCACGGATAACACTCTTCCAGGAGACATCTCGTTCGGAGTCCTGCCAGATAGACCCTCTGCCCCAGTGCCAGGTCAACATCGTGATGACAGTCGTACCAACACAACGACTATAAGCACCAGCGACCTTCCTGAAATCTTCTCCTGGGCTCTCTATATTCCTCCGCTCAACCCAAGACGCCGTCACCACCGCGATGACAGTAGTTCCAGCGACAACACTACCCCCCAGCCTCATCCCTACATGAACCCCCTCTACCCCTTCACCGAGGAATTCGAGAGCCAACTATCCCTCGCTTCACTCCTCCCACCAACTCTTGCTCTTCGTCACACTCCACCACATCTTCCACCTACACCGGCCAACCCAACAGTCCTTCATCTAAACAAAGAGCTCCCGGCCTTACCTTGGGAACAGCAATATGGCGAATCTGCTGACCGCCCTCATCACTCGGACCAACAAGCTGAGCGAACCTTACTGGACAAAGGCCGAGATTTCATCACCTCCATCGATGAACGTCTCCAAGAGCTGCGAGAATCTCGAAAAGCTTTCCACACAGCTTCGATGTCAAAGAAGATGAGTTTCGGGGGAAATGTCGTGAGCCAGGAGATTGTGCATCGGTCTTGGAATGCCGAATTCGCCAGCCTACAAGATCCTGTTGATGCTTATGGTGATGATCTCGACCTTGGTTCAGAGCAGGGCAAGGATTTTACTTTGTACTCCGGGAGCGAGTGGTCTGGTCTCCACTCGGCGCGAGGTTCAGAGGACAATCATGAGAGGATGAGTTGGCCGGCTCCCGAATTCTCTCCGATTTTGGGGCCGACTATGAAGAGATGAATTTGAGGATGACATGTGAAGGGTTCATGAGAGTAGAAATGAAATTGTAGAAGCCATTAGACTTTACTTGAGATTGATTGGTAAAGAATACCCCTGGCGTTTGGGGTGACTTGAATACATTTTTTGAACATGAGATAATGTACCACTATGTGCATAACGTGCTTTGTGACATGAAATATAGTGGGAAAGTAGCATGGTGACATTCACATATGCAAAGGAGAGGACAATAAACCTTGATTAATGCTACCACGACAAATCTGATCTCTCAATCACCTAGAGAACTTTCAAAAGTGGACAATCTCAAACACGGCTTAGGACAGCAAAACCTAGTAAGCATCATTGCGACGAAACTATCATCCGAACAATTTTCAAACTCGTATGATCTCAGAAATTGCAGAGGAAAGTGGAAACTCAACGAACTTCACCATGATAAAACGAATGTGCTCGTCCTCCAAACTGCTTTCAAAGATACATAACCTCAACCACGACCTAAGGCAGTAAAGCTGCTCTAAGTGTGATATGACACAAGGAGAAGACTTCGACACTATCAGTCTCTGATTGCAGGATTGTCAATCTCACTCTCTCCCGTTCCTAAATGATACGTTCTCAGCTAGATTGTCCATCCACAGGCAGGTCAATGGCCAATGATTAATGATCTCTAACGTGAAAAGTAGACAATCCTCTTCTGGGTCATACCCATATCCACTTGGCAACTTTTGGACCTTCATCCTCCTCTCGCAATATATGTTTCCTCTGACCAACTTTAGACAATCGTGACAAACACATGGCCTCTCCATATATCCGAAGGATTTATAGATCACGTAACTAAACACAAGATCCCATCACAACTACACTCATGGCTTCTCGCGATCGCGCAACACCTACCCAAACCCATCTTGAGTAGTCAATCAAGCATCAACCTCACGTCTTCCAACGCAAGCAAGCAGTTATCAAAGCTATCGGAAAAAGCAAAGCTTCTTCCCCCACCTCCGCCGCCACCATACATGACGCTAAAGCAAGGTCGCGATCGCACACGCAGGACATGCAATACCTTATTATCGAGTCACACTTGACCATCTTTCCAAGCACTTGCAGATATCTCGATCCTGCCGCACCCAGTTGCCAGGAAAAATAATATGCGAAGGCTGTTATGCATGTATGCAAGGCTTATTCCGGCATTGGGATTTTCTGCTGTTCTCCACCAACAACGGTTTTCTCGTTCCCTGCGGGTAGATCCGATCGTGTCGTGGAACGTCAGCCGTCAGGTGATTGGCATCTGGAAAGATCCAATACTGTCGCTAATGCTTTTCTAGCAATGACAAATTCCAGATGCTGGGACATGTTACGAATCGCGAGTTATATGGCCAAAGCCTGCGCTAGACCTCTTATTCCATTCATGCTTTAATAGGTATCTTACAACTCATTTCACCAAACCAGCTACCACCTAGTAGCAACCGCCCCCTTTTCCATAACCAGATGCGTCATAACCACCCCAAGTAGGCCGTAAAGATAAAAAAGAAAATACAAATACAACGCTAGCCACCAGTGATGTCTCGTGAAGATCAGTGATATCGTTAGCAGAATCATAAAAAGGTGTCGAATGATGAATCCAAAGAAAATTAAGCGTAGGTTCGCAAGTGAGCTGCCGATTGATCGGCAGATGTGCTATAGCCGTGACATGGAGAGCTCAAATAAAGTGGTATGGTCGTAATCGTTAAAAGTCGAAGGAAATCCGGAATCGAAAGGATATATATTAAAACATTAGACATATCGTCGGAGGCATGAGTATGACACGTAAAGTGCTACCATTAATGCGATCGTAGTGGCGTAAAAGTCTAGGATGATGCGGACGGGTCCAATAAACCAGTGGGTAAAGTCGTGAGAAGGAAAATCCCATTTTGTGTGCCTTGAGGGAAGTAAAATTTACCATAACAGTCACGAGGTCGAAAATGTCGTTATTATACTGGAGGAAAGGCCAAAGAAAATGAAACGACCACCAACCAAGCATATTCCAGGCTATGACTTGGGGTCCGTAGGGAGTCCTGAGGGTGTGCCTTCTCCTCGTGGTATATCTTCTTGCGGGGTTGAAACTGGTTGAGGCCTTGGTTCTGGTTGCGCCTCTGTCCTCACGGGAAGGATTGGTCGAGGCTCACTCTTCAGACTGGTTGATCTGGGAGGTATCTGCGGTTCATGGCCGTGCTGAATCGAACCTATCTGAGGATTCATGGCTGAAAATGAGCTTTCACCAGCGCGCTTAGTCCCCTTTTGCGCCTCATCACTTTCGCTTCCCAAGATGTCGCTGATCCTGGCTCCCTTGGGTTTTGGAGGTTGCCGCGCGCGTTTCTTCTTGCCAGGCGAGTCCTCGAGCTCCGGAAGCGTGCTCTGATATTGTCCTCCACCCATACTGGATCCCATCGAAGGTTCGGCAGGTGCCATTGGCGCAATCATGGTGAACCCCGAACGACTTGCCTCTTGACTCTGTGGCTGGGCCTGCTTGAGCACCTTGGGAGTTATGGTCCGCGGCGGAGGGAGCACTTCTCCTCTTGCGATTGCCTCTTGCTGTCGCAGTTCTACGTCCGCTTTCGACGGCCGACCTCTCTTCTTTGGCTGAGGGGGTGGAGGACCTGGCATCGTGCTGAAGGGCAGTGGAGAACCATTTGCTGAGGTTGGCTTCGGACGAATATCGCGCGCAGATGATGGAAGGTTATCCTGGCCGGACTGGCGCCGTTTGGGAGATGGTGCGGTCATGAGATGTTCCAGCTCGGAGCCAGATTTTCGCTTGCTAGAAGTGCTTTGCGGAGGAAGACTTGAATACGGAGAACGTTGAGAAGCTGAGCGCATCGATTCAAACGCGTCGTTACAAGACGCCACAGTCCTGCCTATGTGACATGTCAGTTCCCAATCGTCTCTCGTCTCTGAAATATGCCGATGTCTGTGTGTTGACGGTCGCGGGCTTGCCAATTTGGCATTCGGAGGATTTCACGCACCATAGGGAAGGACCATGTGGTACCAGTCTGGCTGTATCCCACTATCAGTGAGGACGGTCATTAGTCGATCAACTGGAATCGAGCTCCTCTTGAGTGCTTCCGCCAGGACTATGCGCTACGTTGGAGAAGTCAGTCAGTACCAGTCTGAGTCGACGCGACTGGCGAGGGTCGAGTGGTACAATGCCATGGCACCTATAGGCCATCGCCGCGGGTGATATGACAGTGACGCGATCTGTAGATCTGGGGTATTTGCGGTAGGCGTGACCCTGGGAGTCTGGAGACTTGACATACCTTTTCTTGTTCAGTGAACGGCGGATTGTTGTCCATGATGTCGCGCCCGATCCCGATATCCCGTGGGAGGAGGAGCAGCGCAGCAAAGGGACGAGGCCACCAGAAGGGTAGTGATACCAAAGGGTCAAGTAACAGGGGGCAAGGAGCGTGTTGAAGGGAGCGGAAGAAGGTAATTAGAGGTCATTAAGTATGCTTCGGAAGGGGTCTATATCACAACGCGACGGAATCCTAGTAGTGGTAGTGAACGTGAGGTGAATGGTATGGAGTATGACATGAGCCCGGTCTCGTCTGGTCTGAGGGGTGGGCGTATGCAAAAGAGCGTCGAAATTCGTTGGATAGGAAAAGAGAGGAAGTGGCCGCAGATTGAAGCGCGCGAGCAAAATAATTGCAGCCGTAGCGCGCAGACTCGCAGCAGCAGAAGCGCAAAGAGGTCGGAGAGTCGAAGCAGGAGGAGCGTTTAAAAAAGAATGCTTAACAGGTGGGAGTGTTAATATGGAATGGTAGGGGAGGTAGATAGAGGGAGGAGCAGAGACAAAGAGGGACCGGAGTTGAAAGACCAGAGTGTAGGGCGAGGACCCTCGAAGGAGAGAGGGAAATGAGACATCGAATGAATCGGATATGCAGCTTAATTTTCTAGGGCCTTTAACTGGAGGACATGATCAGTGAGCAGACTACGACGGCAAGAAACGACGCAGCGACGCAGCGACGCTGCACGACTTGCAGGTTCCTCGCATCCATCCCCTAACGTAGAGTGGTGGAGGAGGGAGCTAAAGCCGAAGCGGGCCACTGGGAGTCTCCCAATTTCCTGAATCTGTACCTACGGGGGCCCGCGAGACTGCCTCGCATGTGCCTTCCTGGGCAAGAAAACATGCAAAACGCGTGTTGTTGAGATATCAACGATGTCAACATTGTAATTGACTTTTTTTTTTCCGGCTTTGGACCCCCCTTTCTCGTTTGTCAATCATCGGTAGTCAAGGGGAGCGAATGCTTGTGCTCATTGGCTCGTTTCTATGGTGCGCTGGCCTTGCAGCGTGACGGCACTGGTAAAAGGGCAGGAGAGTAGGAGGGCAGGAGGGCAGGAGAGCAGGAGAGCAGGAGAGCAGGAGAGCAGGAGAGCAGGGCAGGAGAGCAGGGCAGGAGAGCAGGGCAGGAGAGCAGGATGCCAGGACACCAGGACGCCAGGACACCAGGACATCAGGATACCACCAGTAAGGCAGATGGACAGATGATTAGAGCTTCTCCAGCTGCCTGGTATTGGACGGAGTGCTGGGTTGTCTGGAGCCAATTAATTGCCAGATATCCAAGATGCGACTTCACAGTCCTAGCGCTCCCGTCCTCAAACTGTGTCGCACCCCAATCGATTGAGCAGATCGTCACATCCAGATTCCACAAGGCTGGACTTCCCCTCGACCCGCATTCCACTTGCTTGCTTGAGCCTCATCATCCGTCGTCCGTCGTGACGTTCGACTGCGGATGCTTCTATCGCGACAATCAGCTCTCCAGTGACAATCTCGAGACTTGCGAGGCCACCACCCCCTCCTGGGGCCGGCGATTCTTCTGTCGCACGGCGGATGGGAAACGGGAATTCGTCTGGCCTGCGAGGGGTGCTTGATTGAGGCGGCCCATTCTGCGGCCTTGTCCGAGAGCGCGAATGATCGCTCGCTGTCAGCGATAGATGACCAGAATCTGCGCCATCAGGAGGTCTTGTAGCCTGGCCTTCCGGCAGGATTCGATTGTTTGCAAATGTCCGCGACTTTGACCTCAATTCCTCCCCCGTGGACACGGCAGCTTTTATAAACGACGAGAACGACGTGGGGCCCATCCGATCTCGTGTCAATTGAATGCATTGTGCGCTGTCGCACGCTCATAGGATTGAAGGTACAACCAGCGAAGCATCCCCTCTTCAGACCGCCCGCCATCGCTGATGTTACTGATAGATTACACACGCTCTTGAGACATCTCCAAGGCCTCATTATCCGCCATGCCGCATGTACATATCCCGCAGTGTCGACCTCACCCCCGCCTTCCACTTCAAGGCAAGATTCAACAAAAGCAGCGAACTAGCATACATGCAGCTGCGGTTGCATGATTTGCGTCGAGTCGGCACACCCTCCGAAAACCGAAAAAAGTCGCCCTGCACAGCAGACGGAAGTCGTATAGCTTGGTCGCTGGTAGCGGGAAGAGGGTTTGGTCGAGGGCTCGCACAGAGGTAGGATCGCATAGTCAAAAGGAGCAGTACCACGCATCGCCCGATGAGGACGCACAGCACCATCCATTTCTATATATTCAGGTCCAGAACCCCATCAGATTCACCGTGGAGCTCTAGTTTCATGGCAATTTGGCCATTCAACTGGATTGGCAGTGGAGTGCTGGCTTCTCCATCAAGAGCCAAGGATTGGATTTTAGCCGTTGAAAGGGAGCATGTTGATTGACTCGTCTCCAGAAAGGTTGTTTTTCTCCTCTGGCCCTTTGCTGCTCTAAGATTATGATAATCTATAAAGGGCTTTGCCTAGGTATGTAACAGGTATTGACTGGGTTACGAGTGGCGGCTGGTTAGTCAGCGATAGACCATTGTGGTTTATTACAACTACTCGAGTATCCTTACCTGTGTCGCCGACTTGTCTCAGACTCATCTTTTCCGGCTCCTCCTGCTGCTTCGCGCCTACCTCTCATTCGTGTCTGTGTCTACTTCTTCTTTGAGTCAAAGTCTTGTCGGCCATCTGTTCCCAAAGAAAGTTGGCAGTTGTCGGTGGACTTGTTACCAGTCTCCCAGAGTGATGGCATAGAAGAGATAGTTGTGATGTGTAGGGTGGTTGTCAAATGGACTACTGGCTGTTTGTGAATTGCGGAATGGAAGAATAGATATGATTAGTCGATTTCGACTTTCGGCTTCTTGTGAGCTCCAGTATGGAAAGAATCGAGTCGATGTCCTGGAAAGTATCAACCCGATGCAGATTTCGGATATCGGCTTCTTATGAGCCGTAGCATGGAAAATCTGATATGCGAGTGACGATAATCCAGTTGAGCTTCGGCCAAAAAAATCGATGTGGGTGGAAAGTGTTGAAGTGTGCTCAATGTCAATTTGGGAATGATCGCTTTTGCACATTACACCCTCATGTGAGGAAAGAGCGTCGATCCCGCGTCCTTCAATCTGAAAACTTCTGAACTTGTTCAATGTTACATCATTCTCCATCAAACTCGATTAAAATCATCAAAATGGGATGTGAAAGAGGCAGGAAGTCGCTCAAAGAAAAAAATAAGGGGCAATTCGGACACGATGGATACTGGAGGATTCGTTTGGATCCTAAAGTCACCCAGCGTCCATTTCTACGATGGAAAGCTGGTATGCCCGCTACAGGTACGCATCATGTCGAGCATATCTTGCTGTCAAGTTTGGCTTAGTTTTGCGTGTCGAGGCTGTTCTAGTCGCTAAACCCATCTCGAATCAGCAACAACCCACGACCGATCGCTTTCACAATTAGACGTGGCGAAAGAAATTACATCGAAACATAGTCAGGTTTTTGTCCTTCCATGTAGGGAGCATAGAGGCTGCTAGATTGTATATTGCCAGACGAGACAATAGAAATCCAAACGATCAAAGTAACTCGCGTAATGTTTGCATTGATGATAGACTGTCAGGTAACAGGTCTGAAGTCGGCCGCCGGATCACTTGGGATATGTCTAGTGCGGGACTTCTCCTGTCAGATGCACTAGTAGGAAATGCTTGTCCCATCACCTACAAGAAGGCCCAACGCCCGAAGATTCCGAGTTTAGGAAATCGTCTGGTGGATAAACGTGTTCTGAACAGGCTTAAAATGTGAAATATTGGCAAGATCATTCTGCTAAGCCTCGATAGACTCACTTCAGATGGATGGACAAGTGCAGTCGTAGAAGAACTCGGCCTGTCACATCTTTGACAAGTTCATCTGTCTCAATTCAGATCACCTTACGTTGGAGAGCAACGCCCACTAACTTCGAACCGACGTCTGATGCAGAAGGGATGGGCCTGAGACGGACGTTGAAGGATGTTGCATACATGAGAAACATACCAATTCTCCCTGTAAAGTATGGGCCTCACACACCCAGAGCAATTCTTTATTGAGGCCCGCATTAAGAACGACTGAGCATGTGGCCGATTTTATTGAGTGGTGGTGGAGGATCACAATGAACGCCAATCATGATGCGAGCGGAGATAAGCTCAGACATGAATCCGCGTTTAATTCTGAACCACCATAGCAAATATCAACAATGCCACTCCAAGACCTCACATACTAGTGCAGCAAGCACGGCGACATTGTCCGCTCTGCAGTAAACCGCTGCCAAATTAGATGCAGTTGCCTCGCACTTGGTCTCCAGCATGCCCTGGGCAGATTAGAATACCGTCCTAGAGAACCGAAGGGCAACAAAGGCGATACGATTTCCAGAGTCAATAGACACTGGGAAGAGATCAATACCAAGAGATGAGAGAGATCGAAAATTGGGCTAACGTAAGGTACATTCCTGCAGCTTCTGAGACAGTGGAGAAATACTTGATCGTGCCTCACCTCTTTAATCATCTTCATCTCAATTCTGTCTATTCCTTGCTCGCTAGTTGCTTTATGTTCATCAAGTCCTTTGGCCTTCTACTACTTTAAGCTGATCAAGTCCTTTGTCTCTCAAGGTCCCTTTGCGGCCTACTCCTTTGATCTAACGAGTCCTTTGACCTTGCACTGCTTTGAACTGATCAAGTCCGCCTTTGGCTCTCAAGATCCCTTGGCTCTCTACTTTGTTGAGTTGATCGAGTGTTTTGGCCGGGTTACCTAAAGTCACTTGGCTTTGTTAGCAGTATACCCTTCTGCGTGAGGTGTTGAAGCGACATGGAAATAATACAAGCGAAGCTTCAAGTAACATTCTAGGTTCTCTTTACCCCAATGTATCTTCCTAAGTGACGAGAACCTATAATGCGAAGAAATAAAAGACAGAGTTTGTTTAAGATAGTTAAGGGATAGGCACACTAGCATTATCTCATCTATCCTTCTATTAATACTAACGAATTGGGCGACAATTAGGTGATCGCTTTTCAACCTATTAGAACCCCTAATTAAAAACGACAAATCTGCTACAAAAATTAAAGCTATTCCACCACCCGCCTTCAAATGGGTGGTTTCGCCAATTAGCTACCATCGTATTATTGTATCTATACTTACGGAGTATACTCGGGGACGGAGTTTGCCGGCGCTAGTTCGGGCGACCAAGATCTCAGTAAATCTATCGCCTTCCTACATAGCAATCTTGAAAGCAATTCAATCGACTTTGGGGAAAGGGACAGAAGGTGCGAAAGTGAAAATTAAAGAGTAATATGTGATCGTATTGCGAGCGACAATTGGGGATTCACTTTGGGACGGACATGCAGGAGAGGTAAAGCGTGTGTGGTGTTGGCTTTTCATCTCAATTCCATCATCCATCTTCCCGCGCCCTTCAAACTTCTTCATCTCTCTTCTGCATCTTTCATCAACATCTGCAAGTCCTTTTTGTCGAGAGCGCCTTTCATGTCCGCATCTGCGAGCAGTCCAGCTTTTGCGCATCGCTCCCTTAGTGTGGGCCTTTGTGCCATTCACTTTCTACTATCTCCTCTCTTCGAAGCCGCTTCACGATTGCGCATCGCCCGCGCAACCTCGACGACTTCACTCTTGCCGGCAGAAGTAAATCGCATACCCCGATAACATTTGCAGCCATTGCCCTCGGCCACATTCTTCTCACCGTTTTGCATGGTCGGACACCACTGATCCAGCCAACACAACGAACCTGTGCCCGAGTCGATAGAGACAGCGCATCAACCGCAAAACACCCGCATGCCCAGATTCTCTTCGTTAGCTTCGATTTCTACCTCTTGAGCATATCACAATGGCAGACGACACGAAGAAGATAAATGGCGACCATGTAGATGCAGCATTAGGAGACATGAAGTTGGAAGAAGGAGAATCTTCTGTGGAGGAAATTGTCGTTGCAAATGGCACCGAAGAGACGGACACACCACGGGAACCAAGAAAATCTCGTTCTTCCACCCCAGCCACAAAGCATTCTCCATCTCAATCCCCAGTCAAAATGCAAAGCGCAAGAGAATCTTCAAATTCTAATAGTGAAGAGGGCGAAGATGAGGATGTCATTGGCGGAGACATTACGCTCATCGTTGAGCCAGGCAAAGCGCCGAAGCTGTCACGAAAATCGACACAAAAGGTAGTCTCACGACATCCGCCCCTTTTCAACGACGTAGAGGACGCCACAGAAGAAGCATCTGCAGTGTTTCAGTTGATCAAAGATTGTATTTATGGCTCTAGGTACATGGGCTCTACTGAGCATGATACTTTTGATTGCGACTGTTCCGAGGAGTGGAGTGAGTTTCCTGGCCTTTAGGTATCACTACGACGTTACTGACTGTGCGCAGGAGATGGCAAGAACCACGCTTGTGGAGATGACTCGGATTGTATCAATCGAGCGACCAAGATGGAATGTACTGACGACTGCAATTGTGGTCAAGGATGTGAAAACCAGCGATTTCTGCGACGGAAATACGCCAACGTCTCAGTGTTCAAGACCGAGAAGAAGGGTTACGGTTTGCGTGCAAACACCGACCTCAACACTGGAGACTTCGTTTTCGAGTACATCGGAGAAGTCATTAATGAGCCGACATTCCGACGACGCATGGTCCAGTATGATCAAGAGGGAGTCAAGCACTTTTATTTCATGTCCCTCACCAAGAACGAGTTCGTGGATGCTACGAAGAAGGGCAATCTGGGACGCTTCTGCAACCACTCTTGCAATCCAAACTGTTTCGTGGACAAATGGGTTGTCGGCGAAAAGCTGCGCATGGGCATTTTTGCCGAGCGCCCCATCCAAAAGGGTGAGGAGTTGGTCTTCAACTACAACGTTGACAGATATGGCACCGAACCCGTGCCATGCTATTGTGCAGAGCCTAATTGTACAGGTTTCATCGGGGGTAAGACGCAAACCGAGCGTGCGACCAATTTGTCCAATGCCGTAATCGCGGCTCTAGGGATTGACGATGGAAATGGGTGGGATACTGCTGTGGCCAAGAAACCCCGGAAGAAGAAATCGGGCGAGAACGATGAGGAATACATTAACAACGTGCAACCAAGAGGCCTTGACGAGGATGGCGTCCGGAAGGTCATGGCAGCTCTTATGCAATGCAAAGAGAAATGGCTGGCAGTCAAATTCCTCGATCGTATACGGCGCTGCGACGACGACAGAGTCCGGAACAAAGTTGTGCAGATGCACGGTTACCAAATCCTTCGCACCACGCTAACCACTTTCAAAGACGATGATAATGTTATTCTCCAAGTCCTTGACATTTTATACAAATTACCGCGACTTACTCGAAACAAAATCAGCGACTCAAAAATCGAGGCCGCGGTCTCTACCTTGGTCGAGTCGGAGCATGAAGATGTCGCCTTTGAGTCAAAGCGACTTATTGAAGATTGGAGTAAACTCGAGGTCGCCTACCGTATTCCGAGAAAGAAGTGGGATCCAAATGCCGTGGGAGCATACGAGCGTCGTCCGGCTGAACGTCCTGAAGAGGTTGTTAAATCCCCTACGCCGACTCTCGTCGCACCGACAGGTCCCAAGAACAGTGGCTTTCAAAGAGCACCTTTCCAAACACGACCTCCACCGCCGCGAAGAATATTTGCTCTTCCGACTGGATGGTACGAGACTAAAGATGAGAGAGGCAATACATACTATTACAGCAAAGCTGGCCAAACAACGTGGCAAAGACCTTATCTCCCTGCTGCAGAGCCGCCGCCTCCTCCAAAAGAGGCTCCGAAGAGCGTGCAGGCGCAGAAAGCTCTAAATGACATTATCCAAAGCATTGTTGCTGCGGGAAACTCGTCAACACCAACACGGGGCTCGACGACCGGGGACTCCACCCCTAAGGCTAAGGAGAAGCCGGTTGAGAAATGGCGTTCCTATTCGGAGGAAAAGCAAATGAAGATGTACGAAAATACTGTAAGTTCAAAAAAGATAACACTATCTGAAAGGGCGAAGCTAATAGAAATGTAGCTGTTTCCACACATCAAGCATGTAATGCAGAAATTTTCTAAACAGCTTCCAAAAGATGACCTGAAGAAGTTTGCCAAGGAAGTTGGCAAGAAATTAGTCGCATCCGACTTCAAGAATAAGCGAGTAGAGGATCCCACCAAAATTTCCGAGAAGCAGGAGAAGAAGGTCAAGCAATTCGTTCGGGGGTACTTCGAGAAGGCAGTCGAAAAACGTAAGGCTATTGACAAGAGAAAGCAACAAAAGTTGGCAAATGGTGCGGCGTCTTCGACTCCTGTTGATACCCCTGCCACTTCATCGTTCTTTACCGAAATGAATGGTGCATCGCCACTCAACGTCGACGAGGATGCAGACACACTGAGTGTAGATACACCAACGCCGGCAGTTGAACAGTCGCCATCGATACTTCCGGCTACTCCTTTGGGTGGATCGCCTGATCAATCACGTAAGAGAACGCTTGACGAAATTAGTACGCCCGAAACCGACTCCCACAAACGTCTCAAGGAAGGAGATGATTCCGTGCCTACGCCCCCTCCTCCTCCACCACCTCCCGCAGGGGATATGAGCACACCCGACACCCCGATTGCAGAGAAGGAAGAGACGGAGGAAGAAAGGGAATTGAGATTACAAGAAGAAGAGTTAATGCGGGAGAATGAGGAGGCGATGATGATGGACCTCGATGGGTCCCTTGGAAACGGCGGCGTGTCTACATTCAATGTGGACGCGGCGCTGGCGAGCAGGAACAAGAAGACCTTCGAGTTAAACGCTACGGTTGGTGTTAATGGTAAAGCGAGTAATGGGACCACGAATGGCAATAGAATAGGTGCCGAAGATGAGAAGATGGGAGGAGTGGAGATCAGTGGACAGGCGCATGATAGAGAAGAGGCGATATGAGAGCCATGCATATATTTAACCGTCCTTCCTTTCTTTCATGAGAGCCCAGTCCGCCTAGGCCGTCGCCTCTCATCAGCAATGTAAAAAGGCAGAATCTGGTGTTCAGGAGCGGAAATATACCCCTCAGAGAGGTGCGGTGGGAATGTGCCTTTTGGGAATGGGCGAGGGGGAAACAACCTACTTATGTACTTCATCAAACAACTTTGTACCATAAAAATGCATTCTGGAGGAGCAACTCTGGTTCTTTGACTTGGGCATTTGAACTTTTAAGCTCTCCTCAATATCCGGCCTGCGGGCTGGGGGGAAGTGTGAGATAGGCATATGGATTTGGAAGCGAGCTTAATGCATGCATATTTGTTTCATCTACGAATGGAAGCATTATTTGACAGACAACTAAGCTGTGTACGTTGTTTACAGCATACACAAAATTTGATACTCAGAAGACATCTAAATGCAAAACAAACTCGCTTGAATGCCGACATAAAACGGGACTTGAAGCAATTGTACCAAAGCAGATAGTCACTATTCTCCCGCTTAAACCCTTATTGAGAAGCATTAAATTCCCAACAGTATACGTAGTTCAACCCTTATAATTATGCCTGGCGAGCTACTAGTAGTGTACATCTCACCCAAGGTCTTCTAGCAACATGATACTTATAGAGTAGATAGTTATTACCAGCGTATAGCACACTTGAATAATCATAAGAAAACTAAACGCTAATAAGAAAATAAGACTGACGATAATGTGGATACCTGATACACAGTTTAAGCAACGCAGACATCGCTTAAAAGCTTGCGAGATATTACGATGAGTAGCAAACGCGCTAAACGATAGGGGTGGTGCTAATGCAGCTCGCTTAAACACCTATAGTAGGTCGCGATGTGTAATAGTAATAGCCGTTAATAGCGTATGCCTCACTTAATTGGTTACAAAATTACGACGTGTAACAAATGCTGCTAGCGTACACTTCCTTATGTGGACAGTTATTGCTAGAGTGTTCCTTGCTTGAAAACTTATAGGAAGTTCCGACTTGCAATAAAATTTCTAGACGAGAATGTACAGTTACTGGTTGGATGGAATGTGTGCTTTCGACTGGGAGAAGTCCATCCTTGAAATATAACAGCGATGAAAGGAGTAGAGAGAGCTGGAGAGAGGTGTTTTCAATTATGATCTAGCTGGACTTGGAACAACTCAAAAGTCGCACTATATCTCCTTCATTCTCTTAGAAATGTGAAGTAACATCATGCATACTTCAACCTCCCCTCATCCCACCCAGGCTGCAAATAACTCCAATCACGATTGAACTTAAAGTCTGTCTGATATTTCCCATACTCAATCAGCTTCACCGTGTCTAATTTTGTACCAGCATCCGTCATCGCCCACACACTCAAGGCCATTGTGTTCAATCCTCTATTGTTCAGCACGCCCGGCGGGACAGGGAATCTCGTCTGTGGTCCGATATGTGGAACATACTTGCCGAATTGGTACCCATTTATCCAGAACATGACACGCGCAACGGTTCCTATTGGCGCGGAGAGCTCAATGCCGAGGGGAACGTCGAGGTCGGAGTCAACGTTGAGGTGGAAGCTAGTAGTGTAGAATCTGATGCCAGAGCTGTTGAGACCAATGAAGGGAGAAGAACGATCGAATTGGGGGGAGGAGGGAACAAAAGATGGAAGAGGCCAGCCGAGACGTTCGCCGTATAGACCGCCTTCGTTCATGGGGCCTCGGACTGGATCGAGATTGGCTGAACCTCCTGCATTTCCTTGTATCTTCCACATCTTGAAGCCAGTGCCCGTAACCGTGCTATTGGATGAGACAAGTGAAGCACCAAGTATCCCTCGAGGGTTCTCAACGCCCTTGGCCGTGGATGTCTGATCGTGACCGTGGTAATCGACAACCACAGTCAAAAGGTTGTCGACGGTCTTTAGAGCTGAAGTAGGTAGTTTCAAAACGGCTTTCGTGGTCGGTAAAGTGGTGTTACCAGCATTCCCTCCAACGAGAACACCATTTAGCCATGCAGTCCATCCGAATGCCAATCCTCCGGAGCAAGTGATATCTACTGAAGAGAAGCCCTGACCATCGAAGTAACCACGGTATATTTTGGTTCCAGTGTAGAATCCATAATCACTAGAGAACAGGATAGGCTTAGTGATTGGTGCTGTAGGGCTCAAGGTTGTAGTTTTGTTACAGATAGCCCATTCAGAATCATCGTAAGAAGGGTTCTTTTCGGGGAGAGAATCCGCTGATCTCCAGTTCTCCAAATTGGGCAGAGAAATTGTTCTATCGGCTGCTCCTGGGATCTTGGCTGTAACAGAACCATATTCAGTCTTGACAGCATCGAGCCTGATGCCATTCCAATCAATTGTTTGGATAGCCGAATTGCCAGTGTAGATTTCGATAGTGGTGGCGTTATCGTTGTCACCAGATACATGTACAACGCCATGTGAAACGGAAGCACTCCGGACGAGATATGGTCCTAGGACGAAAATTTGCTCATTGGGTTTGACATCGGGGTTTTTTGTTGTGGCAGGTGCCCAGAATCTCCAAGCTGTCTTCTGCTCTAGCAGGTACACCAATAATCCATTGACTCGAAGGACTGTTTTGCCTGATCCTTGGGTATACGTGATGGTAATGGTGCTGTCAGAGGTTTCCATAGCGACCTTAGATGCTCCAAAAGTCAATTGCTCTGCATTCGCTGTAGTACCTCCAGCGGAATTCTTGAGTGCGAATTGTCCCACTTGGCCCTCTTGTAGATAAAAGACCAGCACATCGACATCAAACACTCCATAAGTGAGGATGTCAACTGAGGAGTACAGGAGTTCGTGCTTGCCAAATTTATAGTCTGTGACCAGAATCTTGCTTTGCCGTCCATTCAGATTGATGTTGGGAACTGTGACCTGGCCTTGAGACGTGTTTAAATTTGCCGAGAACGTCACGGGTGCTCTTGAGCTTGATTTTGCTTGCTGTACAACATAAAAGCCGGCATTGGTGTCTGGGTTTCGGATTTCCCAGGTCCAGATATCTGTCGAAGATGTCTAAACAGTTAGTACATTTCGGAAAATAAGAGAAATTGTCCTACCGCATATCCAGTGCCGTTCCCGACCATATATGTCTTGAGGAGGTCTTTAGACACTCTAGTGAACAGTCCTTGCAACTTTATTTGAGACATCTTGTCTGTGATTTGCCTTGTCTCTCTCAGAGGAGCAGAGTAGTCGTAAGATGTGTACACGACAGGCGCAGCAGCTGCGTATGGTAAGCAAAGTATTTTGGTGATGCTCAAAAATTCATAAATGCTCACAATGTCCCCAATTGGTTCCTCCCCATGTCATGTACAAGTTCTGCAGCGTAGTTCTCTGACCAATGTTATTCTTGTAGTAGACATCCGCAAAACCCGGTTCATGTTCTGCCGTGCAACTATCGTAGAAGCTGCCTCCCCATGCCGAAAACCATCCGCCCTCAAATTCGGGAAAGTAATTCGGTTGAGTGTAGGAATAGTTTGAAAACCACTGATGATAAGTCCGGACGACATTGAATCCGGAATTTGGATTGGTGCAAGAGAGCCCGCCGGGATATGAGTCCAAACCATACATGTTGACAGCACCTCCAACGTTTTGATAGTCTGTACTCCATGATATCGAGCGCATGCCTTTCTCGTTGTGCGAGAACGGCACCGTTACTCCTGCCGCTCGAAAAGCCTTCTTGAGTTGTTCCATATATAAAACAAGCGTATTCGTCGGTGAGTAACTAGTTTGCTGCAGCTCATTCTCGATTTGGTTCAAGATGACTGTCTGAGAATGTGTAAGCGAATGATCGCCTAGTATGCTAAATGGGATAATATACTCCTCCTTTGGTGATCTCGTTCTTAGCGATTATTTGACCAATTTTCGTGATGAATGGCAGCCAGCCCTGGTAGTATGTCGCATCACTTGTTCTCAAGTTCCCCAGACTACCATCGGAACCCCAGAGTGCAAGTCCACCACCATTTGTTTCTGCGTTGCAGTATGGCCCGGCTCGAGCAATGACCCAGAGACCAGCTTCTTTTGCATAGTCAAATAGGCGCTGAACGTTCTTTCCAGTAGTCTCGAAGTCAAAATTATCCTTGGAAGCAGAGTGGTAAGACCAGAAGAAATAAACACTCAAATTGTTAGATCATGAATTGCAAAGGAGTGGAGCATAGTCACCTAATGGTATTGAACCCACTAGCCTTGAACTTGTGAAATATGTCCTACAGACTGTTAGTTCAATGTTTTTGATGGATGGCGTTTAGCATTGTCTTTACCAACCACAGCTCAGGAACGGGCATTCGTTGATAGTGAAACTCTCCAGAGCTAGACTTCATTAGCAAATTCACTCAATTGATGATCAATGTACTAACAATATGAAGACTCTACTTCCATTGACGGTCAAGCTATAAGGATCCCATTGTACCACGTCAGTAAGACCATCGTCAGTAGCCACACAAGTCCATAGCATGAAAGCCAACGTAGCAAAAAGCTTAGAAACACGCATCTTGGCAAGCGGCGAACTCAACAACAATTTTCAGCGTATCCATTTAAAAAGTTCGTACATGTTAACTATATAGCAAAAAGCAGGGTACATCAAAACATATCTTTCCCTGCCCATAAATCATCATAACCAAGGCTACTTACATCACCCCGCAAAGTACTACCGGACTGCCGTGTTGAATTCCAGCAATCGGAGGCGTTCATGCAGGGTCTGTATGCACAACATGTCGGACGGAAGAATTCACGTAACGTAGAACTCGCGGCTAATTGAGGGGACAAGTCGTCGATCCTCGAGGTTGGTGATGTGAAGAAGCTTTTCTTGTCAAAGCTCGCGGTGTCATCGCCCGAGAAGACCCGCTTTTGATGGCGTCTTGCCGAGCCAATTAGGGGAGTGAATTGGCGTACCTGCATGAGCAAGGGGGATCGTGCCGAGGCGCAATGCGAACTTCGTGATAGCAGCACGAACCATTCGATGTGTCAAAATCGACCAGAACGGCGTAGAATCCAACACGCTTTTTACACTGCGGCTCACAATCGACTAGAGGCGTTGATCTGGCGTGGACCGCCTGGTGACTATACTTTCCTTCTCCCAAGATATCCTAAAATTTCAAAGTGACCTAGAATGGCACCCTTATACGAAGCGTTTAAGACACAAGAGAAATGTGGTAAGCCTTGTTGATTGACTGAGTACTTACTACATTCTCTAGCAATTAGGTAGACTTCAACAAACCCTAAGCGAGCCCGCTTAACTAGCTCATCGCTTCGTAGCCTAGCCTCGGTCAGCTAACCTTTTAGCAAGTCCCCTATTCGGTACACACTAGTCAAAATGTAGATACTTCACTTCTAGCTTAGAGTTTTTTTGCACATCGCCAGACTCTCTCTACCTTCGCTTATCTCGACTCGCTTATTTTAGGTTTCATTTTCAAACTCAGAGCCTGGTTGGTTCACTACATTTTCTGGTACGCAGACCACCAGATCTTACTGGTCTCACTACTCCTTAATTCTTTGACATGGAGGTAGTTTTGAGATCGACCGTCGCCTCAAACCAATTCCCATGCGATGTCAGCCGCACTCTCACACACTTCAAACTACTCATCACAGCTTTTATCACAGCGTAAAACACATCGTTCATTTTCATCTACATAATTAAAGTCACAAAATTCCTTCCCTATCTCCTCCGGATGTGGAACGATCGTATCCCCTTCCCTCGATCTAAATTCCCTCCGCCTCTCTTCCTCTTCCTTTAACGTCAAATTTCCATTAATCTCATTAATCTCAAACCACTTCACCAACCCCCCCAAATCTGCCTCTGAAACCTTCTCTCCTTCCATCCACACATACTTCCCTACACTGACATCCCCACTACACATGATACTCTCCCGCAAAGACTCAATGCATTGATCCATGTGGGCGTAGTACTTCGCCCATAGTCATCTGCGAGGTTCGCAGTGAAGTTGCGGAGGCGGCGGCAGTAGTAGTTGTAGTAGATACCTTTGCGTGGGGCGTCGAGGCAGTGGTGTTCGTGGAAAATGAGTGGATGAGGCCGAGTGAGGTTGGGAGGGAAGCCCCAGGATCGGTTGGATTTGATGGTCAGGTTGGGGTCTTTACCGAGGGTGAGGGCGTCGGATGGAGTGAGAGGGATATCGCGGACGCTGGAGATGCAGTCCTAGGCTCCCTCGACTTCTGGGGAAGGGGCTTGTCGGAAGATTGAAGGCTCTGAGCCTGGCCAGAATGGGAAAGTAAATTGAGTCGTTGTGGTGTTGATATTGAGTTTTGAGAAGAGGGGTGCTGGTAAGCAGTTAGTAAAAGATTATGCTGAGCTCGAATGCTCTTTGAGCATGTTGAAGAATTTGTTTTGTTCTTCGATGGTGATGGAAGATCAAGAAGCGCTTATGTCTCCCTCGACACAACAGACTCGTGAGGTTTCAACCTACACATCACCTATCCCCTCCCCAACTCACCATCACCACACATCTTCTCCCAAACCTCCCAAACCCGCTTATCATCAAATTGCAAGTCTCTCACTTCCTCACCACCCTAACCACTGTCATAACCTTCACCCTCGCAGCACCAGTCGCCGAGCCCGTCGAAGCAGTTGTCGAAGCCCGCGACCATTACTGTGGTCCCAGCAATGGACATGCGAATATCTGTTGACAGGAGTAAATTTTGCCTACCCAAGATAGTTGTCATGGCTGTTCATTGACTGGGGGATAGTAGTATGATCGGCATTTGAAGGGTTTGGTGTGATGACATGGGTGTGATTGGAGGCTATGATGAAGATGCTAGGACATGGCGTTTGGATCCTGGAGGATATTTATGAATGGAAGCCAACTCCATTCTCTGATGATGGGTTCTCTCACCTGGAATCCCGTGTTCATTGAACCTTGATTCTCAGAGCATCTCTAGTCCGCCGGGAGTGGTGTTGTGGCAACTTCAACTTGTGGCCATAAAACATCAAGGATGGGCTCCGCTACTCGTGAGCTCTAAAAACAACAAACAGGGTATATTGAGGTTATTATCATTACAAGCCAGCCGTGAATGTTCATTATTTCAAAACAGCAGAAGCATGATTTCCTCCCCGCGCCTTCCTTCTATGGTATCACCGAAGCTTGTCCCGCGTTTCCAAGACAAACAAAATGAGCCAGCATTTTCCGATTTCATTTACTTAAAAATGCAAAAAAGAAAACCATAAATCATCACTGCCGATACCGTGGGTCTGCAGGCATATCATTCCACCCTCCGTTGTCTCCCGTAAGCACGAAATTCATATTTTCGTCCGGTGTAAAGCCACTTTGGTAAGCCATGTTTTGTGTATTCATGCCAGACATCATGCCGGGCTCCAAATTCATCTGAGGTTGAAAATCGAAATTTTGTTGTCCTTGAGTAAGATAAGGAGGAAGAGGACCAAAAAGTTGTCCCTCGAGATCGTCGTATATGCCTGGACCAGTAGCATTGTTCGGCATGAACATGCCAGGGTCTGGCGATACATTGAAATTACCGAGATTTTCTTGTTTAGCATTGTCGTATTCCATCATCGGCTGATTTTGTGGGTACGTGAACGGATCTGAGGACGGAAACATCATAGCACTCAACTCTGGCAAAGCACTATTGATATTGAACATTTGCTGATGGGGATAGTTCGACCTGGGTATGCTAGTAGACGTCGTGCTAGAATCTGGAGTTCCCACAGTTGACAAGTCGGAAGGAGTCATCATCTCATGAAAACTGTGTCGCAAGTTCGGATTTGAGGAAGTGTTGGTTTGGAACGGCGCACCAGCTAAGGAGGCTCTAGAGCTGGAGGCAGCTGGTGAAGGTGTAGGGAAAGTCCTCGCTCTGGCTATTGAGGCAATCGCAGGACCCATCAAGTCGTCTTGCACACGTTCAGAAGGCTTCCTTAAAGACTGTGCTTCGTCTGTTGGTGATGGTGCTGAACGCTTATTCCGTGTTTGAGGAACGCCTGAACTCCTCTCCCTCAGCTTTGCTGGCAATTTCTCGAACAGAGACTAAACATTTGTTAGTCTACAGCGATCTTTGAGAGGACTTGGAAATTCACCTTCAATGCCATCGAGCATCTATCTGCAGCTTGGCTCATTTTAGCGAGCCCTTCTAAGGCATGCTTGCCGTCCATCGCATCCGAAAGTATTTCCTTGGATCCAGGTTTGTCGGGATTTTCCAGAACAAAGAAAACCAGTGAGAGGATGGAAAAAAAGGTCGTATATATAGTAAACCAATAGGCGCCAAGTAAGAGCTTCCGTTTCTTCATCTCTGCAGTGATATGAACTATGTTACGGGATACACTGACACATGCCGCAGCACAAGCGTAGGAACGATCGTCGAGAGTCTTGCATGTAGATGACTTTTGAGAAACGTAGTGGAGGAATGGGCGGTAAAGCATCATCTGAACATGTGCGTAGGCTAGCCGGAGTAGTTGTTGGATACTTGCAAACGGTCAGTTACTTTATCCGAGAGGCAAGGCGATGAAAATATGGGTTTGCAAACAGAAAAATCCCCTTCGACTCTGGCACAAATGGACAAGAATAGACTTACCGAACGAACTCTGGTGAAGCGTCCCCACCTGGACGAAGGCCCATAGGAAGAATATCTAGCCACTGCTTTAGATCATGCTCAATCTCTCTGATCTTCGCATGGCTGATGAGATAGGATGTGTGGCCATTACCCTCCACAGATTGTTCTAGTGCTTTTGTAGGGTATATGTACTTTATAACTCTAGCAAGGATCGCCATTAGCTTTGTGTGGGCATTGGCAGCCGCGTAAAGTGAGTTCTTGCCCTCTGGCATGGGCAAAATGCCATCCTTGCTGATATATTCATCATCGACCTCTAGCGGTAACTCCTGGTCGATGTCGTCGGGGCTGAGCATCTGGGGAAACCCTAATAAAGCCGAGACATAAGTGTCCATTTTTCGCACTATCCAGAATACCCTCCGTCTGACTTCGCGCTCAATGGGATCAAACTTGTGTGCTAGGTTCCGATGCAGGCCCATACGAAGGGAGGACCTCAATGCAATTCCGATGTACGAATAGCATGTGCTTAGATTGGCAGTAGACTGAAGGAACAAAACCATGAAAATTACAGCTTGCAACGATGTTAGGTCTCGACAGTCTGTAACATCCATCATCTGACGCGCGGCTCGGAAGTATTTGATACTGTAAATTCACGTTAGCCTCATGATGGCCTAAAGCTCCGAGATGGTTTATGTAGGATGAATACTTGACTACCCCAAACAACACAAGGAGTATTGACGGAGTAGACACCAACATCCTTCACGCTCCAAATGTCTGGAAGGACGAATTATTAATTGTAGGAAATCATGAGGACAATATTTACCCTTGATCTAAATTGCTTTTGAACATGTTCTCGTCAGATCCCTCCGGCTCAACAGTGAACATACAGCCCAATGCCAATACAACGTACAGTAAAGGCAGAAATTGATTTTCATCATTACCGAAATTCTCCACGGGTGTGTCGTAAATTCTGTCCACCATTCCGTAGAAAGAAGGCTGATGGACAAATCGCAGCAGGGAGCACGCAAGATCTAAGGCATTCCTACACAAAGCAATTGCCTTTGCCTTGTTAGGTAAATCCACCGTATTTGGGAGGCCGGTCTCAAAAGGCGAATCGGTTGTAGAACCTGGCGATCCGAATATACTTGGCCGCGGAATTTTAGGGAGAAAGGGGGCATTGCGATCCTCTTTGAGTAGCCCTCCAAACTGCTCTCGCATCCGTCCTATGAACACACTTCCAGAGGACATTCCCTGAATAATCGGTTAGTTATTGTACCTTGTTCAAGTGACCTAGCACAGCTGTCTTAGGCGCTTGAGGCTGACCAGGGTTGTCATAACCGACGCCGCCTGAGAGGAAAAAGGGAAGAAAGTCCCGGATCCGTTTGACGTACGTGAAAATCATATTGACCATTCTCATCGAGGTCTAGCTGGCCAGTAGATGTTATCATAGATCGTAATTGAGCATCTTGCTCTGATTCGGACGCCTCCGCGGATTTTGATCCAGTGGCGCCCTGTGATCTTGTCTTGGCGCTATCCGCTTGTCTTTGTGCAATGATAACGTCGATGTTTGGATCGTTTAGATCAACGTTCGGACAGGTCGCTCGCAACAACGTCTCTGCACGTTGTAAGCGCTTCTCCAGCGACTCGATGTATTGTGGCGCCGGGTTTCTTCTTCGATTCGACGGCTGATCGTATGTACAATCTGCAAATGGGTTAATGTATAAGCTCTCACGCAACACCCTATCTCAAACAAAAATCCCCATACCATAGCTATAGACGGTACAATGTGTACATGGCTGCTTTCCGTCACATCTACACGTCACCCTCAGGTTAGCTTTTATGTTCTTAAAAAAACAACCAATATAATTTTGGAGGAGACAATCAGGATTGCACTTCCTGTCATGAAAGGACACTACGCGCATACTTGATCTTCTTGCGACGGCACTCATCGCATGCTCGAGTCACTCGTCGTCGTTTCTGTAGTGGTCCTGTCCGTTGTTGAGCTTGCGAACCCGGCGCAGATATAGGCGACGCCGGCCAAGGGGCTGAGACTGATTCGTCGTCGTTATTGAAGGAATCGGGTGAGGAAGGGCTCGTCACGATGGATGGAGCGATTGGAATCGACATGTTGTTGTGGCCAGTTTTTGCGCTGGTCATCATCAGGCGCAATTGGTATCGAATGAGACGAGTCCGGGGTCGAGGATCAGACAGCGGGCATAAGTCCGCTGGTCTCTACAGCGAGAAGCTGCTTTGGTGAAGTAGAGTAGAAAGATCTGATCAAGTCGAACAAAGTACTGGTGAGATTCGGCGCAAAATTGGCATTGCTGGTACGAAACAAGCCTGGTATTATGAAACGGTAAAACAAACAGAAGGCGGTCGTGGAAGCCCAAGATCTGGAGCGCTGACAACTGGTTATTCTATTCTCTCGGCGAACGGTTGAAGTTATGACCGATGACACATCAAAAGGCTGGGCATTGGATTCTTTGATGTTGAGTTTTTGACGGAAGATTCTGGGATGTTATACTGGGGGATTGAGTGTTCGATGAGGAGACAATTTTTATGCAGGCGACGGTGATGAGGTAGACTAGAACTAAATTGGAGAAGACGAAATCTCTGTACTCGTTGTTTTCATACTGTTTGAAGAAGGCTGAACGAGCATTTGGATTCAGAAGTACAAGTCAAGAGATCAATTGTCGTGCGTAATGAAGAGTGGGGCACTTAAAGAGGACCTCGTCTTCTCCGGGAAGAGAGGAAGAGACCAGCCGTCTTGGAGAAGTTGAGGGTCGTCTTGACTCCAATTGAAACGCTTGGGCGGGGTTTGCGGCGCGTCATGAGTTTATATCCGTAGAGACATTGAGTAACCTGAACGCTGCAAGGCTACGAGGCTACCTACTACTCGATGCTTACATGATTACAGCTGAAGATTATACATTGGGGATTATTGTTACTGGACCAATTTTAACACGTTGATTGTCTAATGAGTCTCCCAATTGCACGAACAAATCACATGCGAAGTTGCGAGCTGAGTCGAGGAAATCGGAAATACGAAATACAAAATACTTATTAGTCAGCTACAAAGTCCAAGCGCCGATTAATTTAGCCATGATGACGCAGTCTCGCAGGGAGGAGGCTGCACCTGAAAACTTCGAGAGCTTCTGCACTCTGCATCTTTCTGCATCTCTCTGCATCTTTTTGTTCTCCTGCACTGCGACCACGACTGCGGAGGCAAACAACTGGGGCACACCACCACATTTCAACCCAAAATTCAACCCACTCGTCGCTGCGCGTATGATATCGCTGCAGGTCATCTCTCATTCTATCTTCTTTGTATGGATGTTGTCCTCTGATGTCTATGGGCTGCCTACCCAAAATAGACATTAACCGCATTGAGTCGCTACTCGAATAGTCTCTGTCAGTAGTCGACCACGCAGCACCCTCACTTGACTCTTCAGCTGCCAGCAATGCAGTGCCAGCACTGGGGATAACTTCGATGTGATCCACTACTCCCGTCAAATCGCCGTTGCCCTTGCATCGTTTCACCAGACTTCTCCCGACACCATGGCCATTTGTACCGTGGCAACGAACCGCACGTTTCTCACGGGCCGTACGGAGCTGAGGACGGAAGAACCAAGTATTTCGTACGCTTAGGATTGTAGATGGATTTCCCTCCAACTTTGTCCACAAATATCAACAACCATCTGTACCCCTCGTGAACATGCTCTTGAAGCTGTCCTTATCCTTATCGTAGGCTCTACAGTACACATCACATCGCCTCGTACTTTTTCATAGGTCGTCTCTAGAGAGCCTTCTCGTCTACTTCCCTCTACTTCCCTCTACTTCCCTCTACTTCCCCTCTACTTCCCTCTACTTCCCCTCTACTTCCCCTCTACTTCCCTCTGCTTCCCCTCTACTTCCCTTCCGCTTCCCCTCTACTTTCCTTCCGCTCCCCTTCTATTCCTTCCCTTCCGCTTCCCTTCTACTCCTTCCCACATCAAGCGATACCACTTCTGTCTCGATTTTCAACCCAGATACACGTACTACCATACTAATCACAACAATTATAGCACCTCCCCAACCCTCGTGGCTGAGAGGAGCTAGGCATAAATAGAGTTGCGCCAGAGTACAGTACAGTACTCGAGCAGGACCAGTTCGCTACCCCGCGCTTGGTCTACCCCTCCATCCGTATTTTTCTTTCATAGACGATTCTCCTAGTCCACCTCACCTCACTTTTCTCGAGCATGTACTCTGGTACTCTAGTCCTACGGTCCTCTGGTTCTCTAGTCCTCTGGTCCTCTGGTCCTCGTAAACCGTACTCGGTCATCAGGAGCTCTCGACGCCGTACCTGAACATTTGTTTTTACACCGCCAACACCGCCCAGTCTGCCCCCCACGAGCCCTTGATTACCATCTCATTAATATCGTTCCCTCACTACTGCCACATGCTTCCTCAACACCTCTCAAATCGCTCACCCACCTCGAACCTTGTCGCCACATCTTGGAATCCACCACCTATAGCCCAATTGAAGTCCGCTAATCGAGTGGGGCTACGGCCTTGACGTAGCACTTTTAGTTTTTTCGGGCTATTACACTACTCAACGGGCTGGGCTGGCATGTTCGACCCAGCGTGTGTGGATGGCCAGAACGGGCAGAACAGAAATGATCGATTTTCCAATCAAGCCCGTTATGATGCAAAGAAACCTGGCAACTAGTTGGCCCGCATCTGCTGTTGAGGCGTCACTTTTACTTTGTCACTTTAATTTACACGCTTCTCCTGATCAGATTTCTGCGGCCGCATGCTTGGATCCTTGTCCATGCTCCGAGTCGTCGTTTGATACTTCGATATATAGTAGACCCTCGGCTTCGCAGACTCTTCCTCCTTAGCTCCAAGCTTACCTTCCGCTATTTGCCTGCTAGCAAATGGTCTCCTTCAATTGCTGATCGATATCTTTTCTCCACGACCAGATTCACTGCCATCTGAAAGACGATTGGCTTTTTGAACGGACGTGATAAGCTCTACTTGGAATATAGATTGCTTGACGAAAATCCTTGACCATCAACAATTCCTGCAGCGAAGACAGCGCCATGTCTACCAAGCCAATTTTCGTGGCTACGCATCCTAGGGCGTGCAGTACTGCTTTTGAACGGGTACGTTGTGCATTCCTTATCTGGTGCTATATTACCAGTCGGCTCAATAGCTAATTTGTCCTACCCAGGTTTTCATGACCCGACGTGATATCCTGACATGTGTGCACGAGCCATTCGGGGATGCCTTCTATTTTGGTCCCGAGAGGTTGAGTCCAAGATATGAGAAAGATCACAAGGCTCGGGAGGAGAGTGGATTCGCCGGCAGCACATACAAGACCATCTTTGAAAGGATCGAAAAAGAGGGTAAAGAGGTTCGACATCTGCTCCACTTCCAGCGGCCTTAGCACACATTCCTTCCACTTCTTTGACGGTTCGCCTGTTTCCACGTCCAAATTATTCCGGAGGAATGGTTTACATTGTTTCGAGCAAGTGCTCCATATTAGCTGTGCAGAAGTTCTCAAGTACTTCATGTACACCTACATTGTCTCTTCCCGTTTATTCACATTTTGGCTGTGGACCGCGACGCCTTCAACTCCGAATCTCCAGCATCGATACCAATCTGGCTTTCTTGTCATGGTAAAAGACTTATAGATTACAGGGAAAACGCCTCTTCATCAAGGATATCACCCATTATTTGGCTCCTCCTGAAGGTCAACAAGCAACTATTGCTCCCTCTCTTGGAGGCCAAGCGGTCAAGAAGGGCGTTGGAACAAACGGTGAGGTGAATGGAGTGTCAAATGGCACAGCGAATGGTTTGGCGGGAGAAAATATCTCCAACGGCATTCCTAACGGACACACCAATGGCCATTCCAATGGAACCAATGGACACAGTGCAACTCCTTATCCTTACGCTACAGCCAGCGAGCCAGGAAATCCAACCGTTGTGCCCGGAGAAATCCTCAAGCAATTCCACTTCACTTTCCTAATCCGCCATCCTCGACACAGCATCCCATCCTACTTCCGCTGCACCATCCCGCCTCTCGACTCAATCACCGGTTTCTACAACTTCATGCCCGCCGAAGCTGGCTACGATGAGCTCCGCCGCGTTTTCGACTATCTCAAAGCAGAAAAACAGGTCGGTCCGGCTCTTGCTACTCAGCACAACGATGACCTCCCAGGTGATGAAGTCAGCATCACAGTAATCGACGCTGATGATTTGCTTGATAATCCTGAAGGCATCATCAAAGCCTACTGCAAGGAGGTAGGGATTGATTACAGTCCCAAGATGTTGATTTGGGACACCGAGGACGACCACCAGAGAGCCAGAGATGCATTTGAGAAGTGGAGGGGTTTCCACGACGATGCTATCAACAGCACCAGTCTCAAGCCAAGAAGTGCCGCGCATGTGAGTTTCATCTAGTTCCCACTTCCTATTTTCCTGTTGTTGCACCGTGGCATTTCATCAGCATTGTATGGAAAATGGGAGAGAACAATGCTAATGCGTTATACGAAGAAAAAGAAGGACAAGACCGAAGATATCGAAAACCAGGAATGGCGCGATAAGTACGGTGTCGAGGGTGCGAAAATCATCAGGGAGACTGTCACTGCTAATATTCCGGATTATGAGTATTTGAAGTCTTTTGCTATCAAGGTTTAAGCGAGAAAGGGGCCTAGGGGCTGGTCGTACGGGAATTTGACAGGGAAATTGCAGGGCTTGTATGGGGTATTGTCATCAGGGATGGGATTTTGGGATGAGGAATGATATATATGAGGAAATGGAGCTCTTCTCTTCAATGTAGCCTTTATTTTTACTTGAGGAAAATATTGTATTTTTCTATCATGAGCAGTAGCAAGTGATATTCAAGCGCTCTAAGCCTCTAAAGGCAGTTTATCCGGGTTGAAACCCCAGAGCAAGCTCTCCTAAGATTCCTGAATACATGTAATTCCGTTTACCGACCAACGAAATGGAAATGAGGCAATTCTAGAAATCAGGTACATATGGAAGATTTACATGTCTTTGTACATCCTTTTATTCTACAACTCACATCTTACAAGTGTATGCCGAAGCAGCTCCAAATTTATCAGGCTGCGACCTTCTCTCGCTTCGCCAGCCTAGCTTCTCTGAAGCCCTTCAGTTTCCTAGACCATTCTTTCTCGCGCCTCCTTCGCTCTCCTCTCTCTATTGCCGTCTCGGGCTTCGACTGAGTCTTCCTCTTCTCTCGCTCAAGTCGGTAAAACTCTTGCTTGCTGAGTATCTCAGCCTCGGTCTCAGCCGTTTCCCCCTTCTTGGCCTCTGATTCTGCCTTCTGCTGAGCTTCCTCTGCTTTCTTCTTCTCCCTGCCCCAGGCTTTACCAATGACTCTATTGTTCGTCACACTCTCCAACTTATCATGGACGACGTTTTCTGTCCAGCGCTCCGCGAAATCAGCGTCAAAGATATCGTTCCATTTCACGCCAACGACAATTCCCTGACCCTCGCCGTGTAAGCCTAGTTTTGGTGCGGCTTTTGGTGACGCGCGCTCTGGGGGTATTTCGAGGGCGTTGAGTTTTTTGTTAAGATTCCTCAGCTTCATCTTAGCTTCCTCCTTCTCCTTCTGTTTCAAATTGACTAGATTATCCTCCGCCTCCTCCTTCTCTTTTACCATCTTCTCTTGCTCTTCTATCTTGTCATTTCTATTCTTCTCATAGGACTCCTTTGAAGCCACATCCTGCTCCTCCACCGTCGCCAATCGTCCAAGGATATACGCGATATCGGCAATACTATTCGCCTTCTGATCGCATAGTTTCCGCACGTAATTCTTCTTGAGCATGAGCTCCCCCTTGTCATCTTTGTTGATGTCTGCTGGATCCCATTCGAGCTCGTGGCGACGCCGTAGTTCACGCAGTTTTTGGAGGACGGAGAGACCAGTTCGGTAAGAGGGGAATGTGAGGGTGGCGAGAGGATGCCAGAGGTCTTTTCGCAGGGCGCGGGGGACGGTTTTTTTGCCATTGAAGGGGAGTTGGGCGAGGGCATCGCCGTTCTGTTTGTTTGCTTAGCATGAACACCCAATTGTAATTCAATTGATGGAGAGGAGCCCACTCTTAATGCCCTTGTTAATGAGTAGACTACATGCTGCTTCTGGTAATGGGTGAAGACATATATCCTATTCCCATGTTCTGGTGCTGGGTCGGGTGCCTCGATGCCATATGTAATTTCTGCATCGGCTGATGTCTCTCCTGAAGGGACTGATGGCGCGGCTGCAGCTGGCTTTGATACGCCTCTGATCGCCTGTAGAGCACGCTGTGCTATACTTGGGCGTGTTAGACCGCTCATGTTGTATCAAATGCCCGTCAACTATCCATGTTCCAATGTTCTCGAAATCTCGAAATCATGAAGCTACTTTATTTTTTGGGACTAGCGTCTAGTATCACGTGTCGTCGTATCCTCGGGAAAACTTAGCACCGGCGAGCAGCTATACTGTACTGTAAACCATGTTAGTATGACCTCAGACCGGTTAGACAAGCGAGAAACAAGGTTAACCAATAACGTGGGCTTAAATCACCCCACTACAACTGTCAACCTGATTTTCAGCACTGAGTGTTCCAGAAGTTACCAGATCCAGCCAGAGTCTACTCGTACCATTTTGACTGTGCCAGTACTTTCGAGTGCCCCTCTCGGATTCAATTACTTATAATCGCCTGCTTCCGCTCGAGACTCTTTCTCTCATGAACATCCCAATTGCAAATCAAAGCCGTAACTGACTTCTTCGAGGTCGTGATCGAAGCTCACTTAGCAACGTCACTAATCAACAACCCCACTACGACGACACAACACAACCAACTCTTGACACAACTGATCACGACTTGATCACACCGCGGATATGGCAACTTCAAACATGAATTTCACGGATCGGGCCAGCAAGGCCCTTTCCGACGCGATGGCGGTAGCAGAAGGCTACGCCCACTCCCAACTACTACCCCTCCATCTTGCCCTCTCCCTCCTCGACCCACCTATAGATGAATCGAAAGACCAGAAAGCGGCCGTCAACGCCTCACACGGTGCGGCATCACAATCTTTATTCCGACAAGTCGTCGAACGCGCTCATGGCGATCCGCAAGCATTCCAAAGAGCCCTCCAAAAGGCCATCGTCAGATTACCGAGTCAAAATCCTCCACCGGAACAAATCTCCATGGCACCTTCTTTCACGAAAGTGCTACGAGCAGCACATGATTTACAGAAGACTCAGAAGGATTCGTTCATTGCTGTCGACCACTTAATCATGGCATTAGTTCAGGATCCTTCTCTTGAGACGCCACTAAGAGACGGAAACATGCCTAATAATAAGCTCATTCAAGATGCGGTACAACAAATTCGTGGAACGCGACGGGTTGACTCCAAAACTGCAGATGCTGAGGAGGAGTACGAAAATCTGAAGAAATTCACAATCGACATGACAGCGTTAGCGAGAGAAGGAAAGATGGATCCTGTCATTGGTCGAGAAGAAGAGATCCGACGAGTGATCCGAATCTTGTCCCGGAGAACAAAGAACAACCCAGTCTTGATTGGAGAGCCAGGCGTTGGAAAAACCACAGTCATCGAAGGTCTGGCGCAACGGATTGTCGATTCCGACGTCCCTGACAACCTTGCCGCATGCAAGCTTCTTTCTCTTGATGTTAGCTCCATTGTTGCAGGCAGCAAATACCGAGGAGAGTTCGAGGAGCGAATGAAGGGCATATTGAAGGAGATTGAGGAGACAAAGGAAATGATTGTACTCTTCGTCGACGAGATGCATCTTTTGATGGGAGCAGGTTCCAGTGGTGAAGGTGGTATGGATGCTGCCAACATGCTCAAGCCCATGTTAGCTCGAGGACAACTTCACTGTATTGGCGCAACAACTTTAATGGAGTACCGAAAGTACATCGAGAAGGATGCTGCTTTCGAGCGACGATTCCAACAAGTCCTAGTGAAGGAGCCTTCCGTTCCAGAGACTGTATCAATCTTGAGAGGTTTGAAAGAGAGATTCGAGGTTCACCACGGTGTTAATATCTCAGATTCCGCGCTTGTCACTGCAGCCACCTTAGCGGCTCGTTATCTCACACAAAGACGACTACCCGACTCCGCTGTCGATCTCATAGACGAGGCTGCAGCTGCTGTGCGAGTTGCCCGAGAATCTCAACCTGAAATTCTCGACTCTCTAGATCGCAAGCACCGCCAATTGAAGATCGAGATTCATGCCTTGTCTCGAGAAAAGGACGAAGCATCTCAACTGCGTCTTGCGCAAGCCAAGAAAGATGCAGGAAATGTAGAAGAAGAGTTACGACCACTTCGAGAAAAGTACGAAAGCGAAAGAGCTAGAGGTAAAGCTATCCAAGAGGCCAAAGTCAAGCTTGATCAACTCCGAGTCAAGAAAGATGAGGCTACTCGTGTTGGTGATGATAGCAGAGCCGCCGACTTGCAATACTACGCTATCCCTGAGCAAGAGCAGTTTATCAAGAACTTAGAAAAGGAGAAGAAAGCTGCAGATGCTGCTCTCAGCTCCACCAGCAACCCAGACTCCGGCGGATCACTCATCACAGATGTTGTCGGACCAGAACAAATCAACGAAATCGTAGCCCGAGCTACTGGGATTCCAGTCACCAGGCTTAAGGCTACCGAGAAGGACAAGCTTTTACAGATGGAGAAGGTGCTTGGCAAGGTTGTCGTTGGTCAGAAGGAAGCTGTGCAAGCAGTCTCGAACGCAATTCGACTACAGAGATCGGGACTCAGCAATCCAAATCAACCTCCCAGTTTCCTGTTCTGTGGACCTTCTGGAACTGGTAAGACGCTACTCACCAAAGCTCTTGCCGAATTTCTCTTTGATGACCCCAAGTCCATGATTCGACTTGATATGTCAGAGTATCAAGAACGCCATTCATTGAGTCGAATGATTGGAGCACCTCCAGGATATGTTGGACATGACGCCGGTGGACAACTTACCGAAGCTCTCCGAAGACGACCATTCTCGATCTTGCTCTTTGATGAGATTGAAAAAGCCGCCAAGGAAGTTCTCACTGTTCTGCTCCAACTCATGGACGATGGTCGTATTACTGATGGCCAAGGACGTGTTGTTGATGCACGAAACTGCATTGTAGTCATGACTTCCAACCTTGGAGCTGAGTTCCTGCAACGAGCAACAACAGCAAGTGGCAAGATCGACGAGACCACGAAAAAGATGGTTGAGAAAACTCTTCAGGATTACTTCCTTCCTGAGTTTCTCAATCGTATCAGCTCGACGGTTATCTTCAACCGACTGTCTAAGACTGAGATCCGGAAGATCGTTGATGTCCGTCTTGTCGAGATCCAGAAGCGTCTAGAATCCAATGGCAAGAACGTCAGAATTGATTGTTCTCCAGCGGTCAGAGATTGGCTCGGGGCCGCTGGTTACAACCCGCAATACGGTGCAAGACCTCTAGCTCGTCTGATCGAAAAGGAGATCTTGAACAGACTTGCTGTATTGATCTTGAGAGGAAGCATTAAAGATGGTGAGACTGCTCGGGTTGTTATGGAACACAACAGAGTCGCCATCCTACCAAACCACGAAGACACAGAGGAGAGTTCGTCAGAAGATGAAATGGATATTGATGATATGAAGGATGAATTAGGTGATGATATGGAAGTTGGTCTTTATGATTAAAGGCTGAGATGGAAATAATGGGAGACAATGAAGACAATGAAGACGATGAATTAATGAGACATGAGTATAGCGTTGATATCCCGTGAGCGGTGAAGCTTGCATAGTATTTCGCATATAAACCTCATTGGGCTGTCAAGTTGCAGCAAAAGTTCAGAAGGGGAGTTTGGTCTCACGGGAACCGGAGTATCCATTGTACATAGATTCAAAATGAAGACTTTGACATGAAATTCGAGACATCACTGTTTGATAATTCGAAACACGTGATGTACAATTGAAATGAAGGCGGCTCTAGATCCACTTTGGCCGTCCCAAGTGACAGAAGATTGAAGCTTAAAACACAGCATCCATTCTAAACTTCCGACGGATTACGCCTGAGCCGAGCCTAATTTCCCAGCTTCTCTTATTCAAACCGTCTCTTCATTCTCCTTTGTATCTCTGGTGAAGGGATCCAAGGTGAAGTTGTTTTCAGTTGAGAGATGAGTTCCGAAACAGTGTTTGATCTTCAGCAGGCATTGTCGAATAGTCGATAATGTTCCCGCCAATCATGCTTGGCTGAGCTTGGCTTGAACGATTCCGAGTGGGGATCTGGTGGATCGCTTACCGAGATCTGCGTTTTATTGAATGCTCGCAAGGTGGACAAACGAGTTGGCGCTTTCTCGATGGGGGCAGTGGCTTCATTTATTTTTCATTTAATTTCCTTTAAGCTTAATTGCTTCGCCTGGATTTATCTGGATGATGTTCAGAAGACAGAGCAAAGTCTCTTGCTTAGATGAAGCTAACTTCAACCTCATTTGTGCTGTTAGAATCGCAGTCTCGACTGCCTCCTTAAATCTGCTCACCATCGAACCCTTGTTTACCAAAGCCAAAGCGCTTCACGAAGTTCAGACTTACTTCCGACAAGTATGATCGCCCGCTTAGCCAGATGAGATGGCATCCGCGAGCAGGTGCGACATTTTTGGAGGCAGAAGGTTTCAATCATCCATGCAGAATGTGCGCATCCATGATATGCCAGCGCCATGGTTCGATAAGCTTGCTTGGATGCTCTTGGTAGAAGCTTGTGTGATTTGGCAAAGCTTGTCGAGAACATCCCATCCTTGATCCGGGAGAGCCGTGTTCTTGACCGTGGGGAGAGGCTGGAAATCTACACGATGGGGCAAGATGAGACGAGGAAGCCAATCGAGACTGTTATGCCCTTGATGCGGTTCCTGTTCTGTTCTCCTGGACCCCTGACCCTCTTATAAAAATCTGTCAGGCCTGCCATACTTCATTAGCGGGTAGAGGGAAGTGTTTATAAGACTCCTGCTATTCCCCCGTCAATAGTTTCTTTTCTCTCCAGCAGCGCTCTCACTCTTTACATCAGTCTTCCAGTTCAACTCCAACTACCTTCCTTCCAACTTACATTCTTTCTGAGCTGTGCTCGCTACAATACTTCAAAGAACTTCATCTACAAACGAATAACTTTTACACCAAACTTCTACTGTTTATATTTTAACTTCTTTTTCACCAATCTTCAACTTTTACAAAATCAACCGTCAACATGCAATTCTCATTCGCAACCGTTTCCCTCACCCTTTTGGCCCTCTCTGTCGCCTCTCCAGTCCCTAAGACTTCAGAAAAGAAGGCAAAGGCTTCCGCAAGCACCAGTGCTATTGCTGCTGCCGCTACTGGAGCTTCAACTGCCACCGCAGCAACTGGTGGCTCCACTTTGTCCGCCACAGACTACAACAGTAAGTTCCTCCTCGAGCCCCTCTCTTCACTCCATCATACTAATACAACCCCTAGCCATCCAGATCTCCGATGGAACGGCTGGTGACGCCGAAACCAAGGCCAATGCCATCTTCGCTAGCATCGATATGAGCAACCTCGCCGCTGTCAGTGCTGACGACCTGAACATCATCAAAGGTGTTCACGACGCCGCTGAGGATGCCGAAGTCCAAGCATTTAACCCAGCCATTGAAGCTGCCACAGGTGACGCTGCCACCGCTCTCCAAAACGGCAAAATCCAAAATAAGGTCCTCAAACTCACTGCTGAGGTCCTCGGTATCCAGGTTGAGGCTGCCCAGGGTGGTGATGGAAGTGACCTTGCCGCTGAGCAGACCAAGCTTGCGAAGAACATTGCGACGGATAAGGCTGCTGCTGGTGGTGCAAGTCAGTCTGCTCCATTCACTGCTTCAATCCCTGCTTAAGCTTGATGGGAAGTTTCCGGAGGGTGTGAGGAGTAGTAATTGGCAGGGGGAAGACAGGGGATGAATGCATAGGAAGGGTATGTTTTGGAGGTGGAGGGAAGTGTAGATATAGTCGGTTGTGTATATTGTTTTACCTTTCTGTGGTTGGATAAATGTATGTTGGAATTAGGTTGGTGGAGATGAGTGAAATCAAATCTTTTACTGATCAAAAATGCTGCTATATTTATTGTGATGTGCTTATTCTGGTCATGCTTTAGAAGGAAGACCTTAACAATTCCAACTGCGCATAATTCCCTCTCATGTGTGCTGTATTCTACTGGAACTTTCTTAGCCCCTTTCGATGTTCACTTTTATCTCTTTCTTCAGTAAAGAGCAGGGTGAAACATAGCATTCATGAGCATTGGCTTATTCTCTGCCTGGACGCGGAGTCTTACCCCTTAATCCAACTTTTATTCGAACCTTCGAGTATAGTTCTGTACGAGAAGTTTATGTTTTCAAACAGTCATCGAGCTGAGGAACAGACCAAGATCAATACTTTCCCATTCCGGTTCCCGTCAAAAGGTTTAGAAAAGAAATTTGGAAACCAGAAATATCCTATTCTGTTAATAATGGTTGTACCTGAACGGTGAAGCCACATGTATACATGTCAAAGTATTGATGTAAAAGTTGCCAGTCAAGTTGGTGTTAATATATGAAGTCTAGCAGATTCAACTTTATGGTGGTACTGCATTCATTGAAAATAGTGTACAGGATCAGAAGTGGTAACAGTGCGAGAAGTAAGCTTAAGGCTCGAGGGCTGTCACGTGTGTTACCACGTGCTGGGCATACCCCTCTGCGATTAGTCAACAGTTTGTTGATGAAATATAGGTTAGAATTGAAATTCTACCTCGATAATTCATCTAGGAAAACATGCAAGCCACTCCGTCCAGTGAAAAGAGGAGAGCGAATATGTGGAGAGAATAAACTGTAACAATATTGTTGTCTTTCGACTAAATCCCTTTTGAGTGCTTGCCGTTTAGTAATTATTTTAGCACTCTTTCTTCTACTAGTTTTATCTTGCTAAGCTTACTAAAGTCTATAAGGTATAGGAGATAGTATGAAAGGTGAGCCTTGGTAGAATTAAGGTAAAGTTAATAGTACTTAGGCGATATAGTACGCTGGTACCCTCCGAGAAATAGAAGACACTACACGTTATATTCTATTTATAAATTGGATGTCATATTCTATATGTGCTTATTAAAACACTAGACTTGTTGCGACTTGCACTATGCGAATCGAACAACGGCATTCCGCGCCATCTTCGCCAGGAAGTCTACACTGCCACCTCCAAATTCATGGCTTGTAGTACAAACTTTTTCTCCAGAAATCAGTAACTTCTAGTCTCTAGTATTGCAATAAGCTATCTGATCTTGTATTGATTATACCTCATGCATGACTTCGCTTGGTATTTATCAAGAACGACGCTTCATAATCTATTTTCCGCCGAGTAAAGTGCAAGCTGAGAAGAAGTGCAAGTAGGGCATATTGTAGATCAACTATCAGTCTAAAAAGGATAGTAACAATAAATTAGGAGGCTGTAGCACTAACTAATATCCCGATAACAAGTTCAATGTAAACGCTTCAGACATTTTCAGCCTTGTAAATCGGCTCACAATTAGTTACTCTTTTAGTCAGAAGCTTCGAGAACTAGCAACTTCTCTACTTTTCCTTTTCATCCTATGACTTCTCAAGATAATGACTATGGCATCAAATGGGAAAACGTGCGAGTTGCTTCGCCCGCAGTGTAACAACTTCTCTATTTGATTTGATTTGATTTGATTTCAACCTACAAGCAAAAGTCAAATCGACTCTTTTAGTCAATGATTATTTTATGGACACATTGCATGAGGCCTACATTCATTCTAAGCACCTCATATAGCCGTGTCATGTATTGCAGCTTGAGTCCAATTCATGACTCAATGGAGCTCACAAAAAGCTATTCAGTATTCTGGATCCACCCAGATAATAACAGACGCATTAGATTCTTACTTCACTATTACTTTGCTAAGCTGCTTTTAACGCGTACACGTACGTTGAAAGGCTCAGGATATTTGAAGAGAGGTATTGAAAATGTTTCTCGGGTAAAACTCCTGTATCATTGGTCACAAAACTTCCTTGGATATGCGAAGGTAACAGCGATACTGGACAGAACAACTTAAGATATATACCTTCGCGGGATTCCCCACATATATTCAGTCATTTCATCAAAAGCAGCACTTCCACCCATCAGCTTCTACAAATTTAAAAATCAACAGCAACAGCTTCACCAGTACTCGGTTAATATACTTCTAATAGGTTCTATCATTGTCTTTGCTCTCGCCGGGTACTGTACATTACCAAAAATGAAATTATCGGGGACCCTTTAGTATGAAAATTTAGGCAATGAGCGATTGGTGCAACAACAGAGTTTGTTCTATCACGTGCCCGCAACGTAGTCTTTTTACGTATGGTTTAGCAACTTTTTACATATGGTATATAATTCTTCTTCCGAAAGGCAGATTGTGCCGTGGCTAACAAATGCCTAGTAATTATTTCAATGGCACGAACACTGAGTACCGCGTTGCCTTTACTTGATTAGTTATACCGATGGCCAGAAATTATACTGTCGACTGGCTTGTGATTCAATTTTCGAGACTTGACTTGATTGGCAGCAATTACCACGAATGCAACACAGACGATGCCCTGGTGGATGTGAACTATGCAAGTATTGGAGTGGGCTCCGTTCACGTTGAACTACAAAACTCTTGGGCGTTGCACTGCTGGTGTTAGATTCTGTCTCTAGATTGACCTGAGAAATTTTCATGTTGAAGTTAGAATCATCAAAAAGTCTCCAAATGTGTCTATGGTGGTCTCACTTGAACATCTTATCTAAGGGTCCTCTGATCTATGGTAGGGCTGGCCATTTCTGTCTCATTTCCTAGTGTCTTTAGACTAGCTACAAATAAATTCATCCAACATGCTTTTTTGTATTTTGAAAAAGGAAGAGGACCGTGAAAGTATAGGAGAAGTTTCCAGAAACTACCTGTTGGTTTCCTCCTAAGTATCACTCTACAATGCATTTTGCTTCAGTCTAGACGAAGTCATGAAAGTTCCGTAGGTTTATCATATGATGATATCCACCTATAATATGTTTTGAAGCACTTCCACCTTACCGTACATGCCGATGTATACAACCATAGTTCAGGCTGACCCAATCAGGACTTGATTCATGCTATCAAGTAGCTACTCAGCAGTATATTCATGCCTCAGTCACGAGTTTTTTTTGGGTAAGCCTATAACCTCTACGGCAGCCATCAAAGCGGAGATAAGCAGATATACTTCAAGTGAAATTTCCTCCACAAGTTGATGGCTTTCGTCCAACTCTCGAAAATCAGCAAATAAAACTACCAATCTCTCAGAAGTGTAATTAATAAATAAAACCCTTCTATTATAGGAATCAGCTATTTAATTATACTTGAATTATCTTATATACAACTTAATTACTGTTAGTAATTTCACGCAAGCTTAAGAGAAATTAAATGGGCGGTATATGAATCTCTGGACAGATTACTAGCCTCATCTATTTCTATTTTGAAATTCGACAGGGATTCAATCAGTCGTTCATAGCCTAAGTCTATACTTACGCCTTGTAAACATACACTCTCATTCCAGCGGGATAATTCTCCGTTCAACTTTGGTTCTCATTGAAGAAAACGTTCTCCTGGAAGAAGACACTATGCACGTGAACATTCGAATCCAATTGTGGAATGTGGAGCCCGAGTATCTATCGTCGATATCAGATAACCTTATTGCACCATGTGATCAAGCAGAAAGAATGGAATGCCTCTCGACCAATCTCAGAATTCGAAGTAATGTTTGATACAATTGGAAGTGACCATGAGTAGAGTTCCTTCCATTTCTTGATATCTTTTACCCCTGAACCCTTCTGGCTTTCAACCCGTGGTGGCGAGGAACCCCCGCACCAAATTTCCGCCCCAACTTTTATTTTCTTCCCTCCACTGTGAACTCAATGTCACGACTCACAACCCTTGTCACGAACACAAACAATGACGATCAGATGCCATCTTCAAGGATGCCTCGGCACTTAACGCGATCATGATGGGGTAATGAGATGAGACCGGCGGGTAAAATGCACCGCGGGGCATCTCAAGAGAGAACCATCACCGTTGCCAGCATCTAAACAGGATATCTGGCCGAGCGCGCATCACCACGAACCTTGGAATTTGGAGCAACATCAACTTTTACAAGGAATATGATCGCCATACAGGCGAGATATAACCTATAACCAGACACCGCTGCAAGAGCTGTACCTGGCTCCAAGCCTCTTGTGTCTCGCTATTGCCACCACAAATGGAAATTCATTTCCTCTGCAACCAACACATAGGAATTTTGCTATGTTAATAAGTACAACATGACTTCCCCCCTCGAAGTTTGTCGTTGCGTCAGAGTCAGTCTGGACGAATTGAACCTCGTGGTAGCTGCCCCTTCCTCAGCTCTGTCTTAGACTTGCACTACGCAGGGCTGAACGCCACCAGCATAACCACGAGCTCAATTATCCGAAGGTCCCAAATCATTTGTAGTTAACCTTTCTGGTCCTCCCTTCCGCATCTTTACTGTCAAGTTGTCGAGATGTTGGTTCCGAATCACTATTTGGCGCTGCTCGCCTTGAGCCAAACTTCGTTGGCATTCTCACCAAAATATGATTTCGCCGCCGAGATCTATCGTGTCGAAAACTTAATAGCTAGGATTGATGTCGGGAATGAAACTCTTCAGAAAAGAGACGATGTTCCTGCCGGCTTCGTTGCTCCTCCCTATTACCCGACGCCAAAGGGGGGATGGCTCCCCAGCTGGAGTGCCGCCTATGCAAAAGCCCAGAAAGTTGTAGCCAATATGACGTTACCAGAAAAGGTCAACCTTACTACTGGTACAGGTTTACTGATGGGCCCTTGTGTGGGAAATACTGGTTCTGCTTTACGATTTGGTATTCCAAATCTCTGTCTGCAAGATTCTGCCTTAGGAATTGCGGCAACAGATAATGTCACTGCCTTCCCAGCGGGTATCACCACTGGAGCGACTTTCTCTAAGGCTTTGATGCTCGCAAGAGGAGATGCAATAGGACAAGAAGCTCGTGGCAAAGGTGTCAATATCCAACTAGGCCCTGCTGTAGGCCCAATTGGGCGAAAGCCAGTGAGTGATTCAAAATCAAGTATGGGTTCCGACTTGGACAAGATTCTGACCGGACTCTAGCGAGGAGGGAGGAATTGGGAAGGGTTTGGAGCCGATCCAACGCTTCAGGGTTTTGGAGGATCTGAGACAATCAAGGGAATCCAGGCAAATGGTGTAATTGCTACTATTAAGCATTGGATAGGTAAACTTTCCTATGAGAGCGGTTGTTGATAAAATCACTAATGAGAATAGGCAATGAGCAGGAGATGTATAGAATGGACATTCCTCCCCATGGACTGATGAAAGCAATAAGTAGCAATATTGATGACAGGACTCTTCATGAGCTTTACGGCTGGCCATTTATGGATGCAATCAAGGTTGGAGTAGGAGCTGTGATGACAAGTTACAACGATATCAATGGTTCTGCCGCATCTCAAAACAGCAAATTGATCAACGGCATATTGAAGGATGAATATGGCTTCCAAGGACTGGTAAGCGTGCACTTGTAACGTAAATTTGGTTGGAGAAAAGGAGAACTGATACTTCCAGGTTATGACCGATTGGCTCGCACATATTGGTGGCGTATCATCAGCCCTTGCAGGTCTTGATATGTCCATGCCAGGAGATGGTTCTATTCCTCTTCTCGGTGTCTCTTATTGGGGATACGACCTTTCTACTAGTGTTCTGAATGGAACGATTCCACTTGAGGTAAGTTCAGATGTTGTCAATTCCTAAGAAAAGCATCACACCATGCACTTCAGATTTCTTTGGCACTGACTGTTTCTCAGAGATTGAATGATATGGTTACTCGCATCGTAGCTGCTTGGTTTCAATTCGGACAAGACAAAGACTTCCCCCTCCCAAATTTCTCTGCTAATACCGCTGATCGCACTGGACCATGCTACCCTGGAGCACTATTCTCGCCAAGCTGTGTTGTCAATGAATACGTCAATGTTCAAGCGAACCACAAAACCATTGCTCGAGAAGTGGCGCGAGAAGGCATTACTTTACTAAAGAATAGTAACAAAACGCTTCCGCTATCTACAAGTGCTTCACTCAAAATATTCGGCTCACATGCTCAAAATAACCCAGATGGAATTAACGCCTGTTATCAACGTAATTGCAACAAGGGTGTACTTGGCATGGGATGGGGAAGTGGTGAGTGCCATTTTGTGAGGAGTGGCATTTCAAACACTAACGACCATAGGCACGGCAAACTACCCATACATTGATGCACCAATTGATGCTATCAAACGAAAAGCATCGGCCGTGACATACTACTCTAGCGACGCATTTCCATCTAGCGCCACAGTTGCTGCTGGTGATATTGCTATTGTCTTCATCACAAGTGATTCAGGCGAGAATCAGCACACAGTCGAAGGCAACAATGGCGATCGATCATCAAGTGGTCTAACAGCCTGGCACAACGGAGATGCTCTCGTCAAGGCTGCAGCAGCAAAGTATGCTACTGTGATAGTTGTAGTCAACACTGTTGGCCCAATAATTATGGAGCCATGGGCCGATCTTCCCTCCGTGAAATCCATTGTTGTCACTCATCTCCCAGGCCAGGAAGCAGGCGATTCGCTGACTGATATCTTGTTTGGGGACTACTCTCCCAGTGGTCATCTACCATACTCTATTCCAAAGGCAGAGTCAGATTACCCCGACTCAGTCAGTCTCAGAGGCTTCGCATTCTTCCAAGTCCAAGACACTTTCTCGGAAGGCCTTTACATCGACTATCGATACCTTAACAAACATTCCGTTGCTCCTCGCTACTCCTTTGGTCACGGCCTCTCATACACCACATTCTCCCACACAGATCTCACAATCACAGCTGGAAGCGCTCTCACCTCCCTCCCTCCAGCACGCGCACCAAAGGGCTCAACGCCAATTTACAGCACCGCCATCCCCCCAGCAGCAGAAGCCGCCTGGCCCGCCGGCCTCGACAAAATCTGGCGATATCTTTACCCCTACCTTGACAACCCAACCTCCATCACCGCCACCAAAGCCTTCACATACCCTGTCGGCTACAGCACCACACCCCAACCCGACCCCCCTGCTGGCGGTGACGAAGGCGGCAATCCAGCACTCTGGGACACCATGTTCACGATCTCCGTCACAGTAACCAACACTGGCTCTGTCGCCGGTAAAGACGTCGTCATGGCGTTCCTGCAACACCCCTCGGATTCCCCTTACGATACACCAATCATCCAACTACGCAACTTTGAGAAGACGGATACGCTTACGCCTGGGGGAAAGCAAACATTGAAGTTAACGTTGACGAGGAGGGATTTGAGTGTGTGGGATGTGGTGAAGCAGAATTGGGTGATTCCTGTTAGTGCAAGCAAGCCATTTTTGGTGTGGGTAGGCAGCAGCAGTGCGAATTTGACGGTGGCATGTGATACGATTAGTAAGACCTGTAGTGGTGGGAGGGCAGCGCCTGTTGTTTCGTGAGGAGGCTTACGTCTCATGGATGGGTGTTGGGAAGAGTAACAACGTTCCACCCCGAGAACCATGGCGGTGCGCTTACACTTTGGGTTAATCTGCGTTATCTTCGTAGTTTTTCGCAGTGTCGTTGTAACTTGCGGATCGTACGCAGTTCAGGCGGAAAAGGGGCTTCAAGCGAACTGAATTCTTACTAGTCTGTCAGCGGAAATGCTACTGGCACAGAACCAAAAAAATCTAGACGCAAAATAGACCAGCCCCGACAATGTGGAGACTCCAGCTGTCTATCTGTTTGTTCCATGACGTTTCAACCAAGGGAATGTTAATATGTTTTCAATCAATATTGAAAAATAAAGGATAATCGGAGGAGATAGACCAAGTTTGAAAGAAGAATAATGTGGAGTAATATCTTTACGTAGAAGTACACAAGCTTTTGCTAGCCAAGTGATACAAAGCGCTTTTTTGATAGCGTACTAAATTATTCGAATTTTGAGACTGGGCATTTATATCTGATTGTTCAAATAGGGAAGAGTTAGGAAAGATACGAGTTTCACGTGAGAAAAAACACTAAACACAATCCTTTTCAGGTAAGAATTCTTGAGAAGTCTCGCACGTTATGCATTACCAAATCTCGCTCCCCTAAAAAGCAGCAAATACCCACAGGAACTCCATTCGCAACCCTCTTCAAAGCAAAGGTTATGTACACATGTACACGACCACCACTCACTCCTTCTCCCAACCCCTCAAGAAGCCTCCACATTCCCTGCTAACTTAGAATTCTCTTTTTCCTTCCCCTCCACACTTTCTCCACTCCCACTACTCTTCACCGTAACCGCACTCCTAAAACTAGGCGCCCTCGCAAGTTTCGTAAGACTACTCGCTCTCAACCTCCCCAAATTCTCCTTCCGCACCTCCTTCAACACCTCTTCTCCCTGTAATCCCAACTTGCCAACTTTAGCTGCGAGGGCAGTGTTCTCCGCTTGCAAATCTCCCACCTGCAATCTAAGAATATCTTTCTCTTTCCTCAACAACTCCACCTCGGCTTTAACCTCCTCGAGCTCCCTTGAGAGTTTTACTTTTTCATCCTTTTCTTCAAGTTTCCGTTTCCTCTCTTCCGCTTTCTTAGATTCCTTGGCTTTCTTCTGCTCAAGCTTCTCGACTTCTTTCTTGTATTTCTCTTCTTGCTTCTTGACTTCGCGCTCGTGTTGCTCCTGTGCTTTCCGAAGAATTTCTGCCTCCTTTTCCGAATCCTCGCGTTTCTTGCTCAACTCCCTTTCTCTTTGCCTATTGAGCTTTTCATCGAGTTTCCGCTTCTTCTCTTCTAGTTTCTGTAGCTCTTTATCTTGTAATGCCATGGCACGGCTATCTGATTCAGAACGTGTGGTTTTTTGAGAAGAGGCATCCATGTCGTCCTCATTCGCAGTAGCATATCTTTCAATAGCAGAGGCGAAGCTACCGACTGATGAGGCACTGTGAATTGAAGACACAGAAGACCGCCGTGCCACCGACTCTGGTGTGCCTTCCCGTCTGCTATCGTGGCCATTTGTTGTCCGGGGTGATGTGTTTGAATAGCCTGGTATAGCTGGCAGCCCTGGTATACGATCTGAAATCACCTGAGGTGTATGAGAAGCTATGTAGCCGCCCGCCGCACCAGCAGCACCAGTTATCATGGCGTACAGCCCGCTCGAATTGGAGGTTTCAGCTCCCACCATCCACTCCTGTGGTGCATCTGGATCGTGGTTTGGCTGTGGCTTTTCTGTCGAAGGTGTTGCCACTTCTTCTATACCAGCAAGATGACCGTTTGTTTGGTAATTATGAAGATCAGTCTCATGGCGATGTAGGCGCTTAGGCTCAAAGTTTTCATCTTTCCCATCCTGATCATCGGCCCCAATACTAGCCTCATCGCGTTCGAATTCATCCATATCCTTTCCACAGGCCCAGTCCAGGAATTTACTTGCATCTGAAACGATTCCGCCCGGTGTTCCTCGTTCAATCATAAATCGCGGTACACTTCCACCTGGATCACTTCTCGTAATCATTATCCATTCTATTGGGTTGCTTTCACACTCGTCGTCCTGAGGATCGACATCCATACGCTCTCCTTTCGCATCAGATCCTCGAGATTTGTCAAATGATATTGTGTGACCTCGACCACGCCGTTCACTCTTGGAGTCACTTTGGTTTAGATCCGTCTCAGAGACTGAAGTCTCCCTTTGTCCCTCGAGCTTATCTCCATTTTCTTTGGGGTGGTTTTGCATTGCATTCCGAACTATCGCGTCTCGACTTAGGGCAGACTCGGATCGCTTTCTTGAATGACCATTACTGTTGAGATCTGTTGTGGACATCGACTTTTGTGGTTTCTTCTTTAGAGGGATTTCGCGAATAAATTCCACTGATTCGTACACTCCTCGTATAAAGCCATCTCTCGTAGGAGTGTCTGGATGCGAGCATGGCCTCGAAATAACCATAAAATGTCGAGGCGTCTCGCCGGCTTCGTTCTCCGATAAGGCTTGATCTGAAGTAAGGAACATAGTGACGAAATCTCTAGGGGTAGTAGGGCCAGGAAATTGGGCGGATAGAAGATATACTGAGCAAGATTAGCAAAGTTTCCATCTATCATTGTGTGCCATGCTTCACCTTCCATCTTTCCAACATTTTCCACATCTTGAAATTCAACTCTCCTCTCTCCACCAATGCCTCGAATATTGCCTTCACCAGGTCCACCTTGGACCTTCATGGTTTCTGGAAATTCCCTCTCGAGCGCTTTCTTCCATTTTGTGAATCCAAGGCCCTCATGTACGCTTCTCCTCGCAAACCACGCGCCCTTCCCATCCTTCCCTCCGCATTTGTACACATTCATGCCTAGAGGATTTTGACTTGCATTAAGCTTCACTGGCTTCCATTCCTTCTGCAAAGCTTCCACCTCGGACGCCGGTGCTGGAGAACGTGCATTCGAGGCCACTATTTCAGAGGAGGAAGAGGCATTCGAGGAGGATCGTGATCGTCCATCTGGGACACCTGTATTTGCAGGCACAGAAATGGGAACCGAATCGACAATTAATTGACCTTTGGAGAAGGCGCTTGAGAGGAAGGGCTTGAGATCGTTTGTAGGAGCTTCTGAGAACTCAAGGGGACCCAGAGTCTTTAGGGCTTCGTGGAGGGCTGCCATAGTCGGTGGGCATTAATTGCTCTAAATATGACTTGCGATCGAAGAGGTTATGATGGCACAGATTGCATGATCCTCTTAACAAATATCATCAATCGTCCGAGGCGTTAAGTCCGTCGTGTCGTGAGATTGTCAGATTTGTAAACACACGGAGCTTGCTAGAAGTGCTTTGAGGTCGTATCGGAAACGGGCGTTCGTATACGATGCAAGAAGATTACAAAAGGATATCGGGACGCGACTGAAAGTGCGACAATTGCATATTCGCAGATAGGGAGAGCTTTTTTCTAATGTAAGCTATATTGAGATCAAGTTATATACAATACTACATCATCGCTCTAACATAGTAACGCGAGATTCCGGCTTTCTGCTGCGACGGAAGAGGTACAGAAAGGCGGGGAGCAGGCCAAAGTAGGACAAAATGACGTTGACGGTCGGAAACAACGGAGACAAAGACCGACTTCAGCTGGTGGTGATGATATGATGTGGGTTATTATAGAAGCTGTTAATAGAAAATAGGGGCATCATGGAAATGAGTGTATACTAGGTTTTCAAGGTAGCAACTAAGCTGTATGAACACTTTTGAATTAAAGTTATTGCTTAGAAGTTCAACCACTTTATACTCCGTATTGTAAGCGCATCCGCTGAGCCTCCTGGAAGACCCTTGCAACCATGTCTCGTAATCGTTTGCGGTAACTTAAGTTTTCTCGCACCATACGGATTACTTAAGCTTAAAGGGTTGATTCTGTGGGATGTTTCAATTCCATTTATGTACCATCGTACACGAGACCTCTATTGTGATTATGCCCTGAACGCCGCGCTCAACCTATGCAAAGCTCCACAGTGTATGGTACATCTAAATGCAGATGACCTATCCAAAGGCCAAATGCTTCCTACCCTTCAGCAGCATGTCCTGTTCCAGCTTACAACTCCCACAATACTCCTCATGCCAGCGACGCATTTCATTTAATTTACCGCTTTTCTCCCTTTCCTTGTTGGCCATTACTTGCTGGGAGTTATTAACTTTAGGCTTTTTTATGGACGAAGTGCTTGTTTGGTTCGTGGCTAACATTGACTGTGCCTGTTTGCATCTTGTGTTCTCGTCCAGGAGCCAATTTTCCCACTCAGCTCTGATCATCTCTCTTTCGATACTATTCACTACTCGCATCGCAACAACTAGATCATGTCGATAAGACCCCAAATGCTGGCGGGTTCGATGTATACGCCGAGCAGTGGAGCGAGTTGGCTTCGAGGAGAACACAGCACCAGCATTGTGATATGGAGCGTCTAGATCTGTGATATTGGTGATGCCTCTGAATTGATCGTAACTATACAAATTAGCAGGGTTCGATCTCCAAAGGATTTGGTCGCTCGAATTGACTTACCATTTGCTTTCACTTTCAGCCGACAATTCGGTTGGCAAAGAAGTCAGCGCATCGTCTAGATCTTTCAAATATATTGCTTTGCTCATAACTAGATTTGGACCAACTCCAATTCTGGTCATGAATTTTGCGGCATTACGCTCAGCCCACCATGTCGAAGTATCCCGAGAGGTGAAGAACGCATTAGTCATAACGCTCAGTAACAAAGCGATCAAGATTATGCTATGTGCAGTCACAATCTTCCATACAGAACGTAATACCGCAAAAGTCCACATCATCAGGGATGAAATAGCGCTCTCGCCAAAGGAGCCAAGCGTCTCAAACAACATATTCGTGAGTGTCCGCTGTTTGATTTGTGGCCTTTTTGAGATTGCAGAATCAGTTGCTGAGAACAGAGAGACAGATGTCTGCTGCCCAACATGACCGAAAATATGAATCGCCTTTTTGGTCCTGCTTTGAGGCCCCAACTTGCGGACCTGATCAGTGATAACATCCGCTAGATCAAGAGCGTCCAATGCTGAATCGTCCAGAGCTTGTCTCTCAACTAGACCTTTCGAAAAGGTCGGTGCTTTCGACCAGTCAACTTTTGTATGGATCGCCATTTTACATTTTGATTTGGCCACATGAGTGATAACAATCTTCGAAACCAGCATGAAGTCTTTGTGATGCGGTAAATGCCATGGAGTCTTCATGTCTGTCACTACATAGCAAATATGATCGTTCAACACATCGATGACTTGATAATCAACTACATTTGCTTGACGGGCTCGGTGGAAAACATCGAAGTAATCGATTTGAAATTCGAAATCTCTCCGCATATGGCCTTTCTCAAGCGGTACCCACGGACCCTGGGCGATACGTTGAGCGCGACGATCGTGGTATAACATCTGGAACACTGCACTCTTATCGCCAAACATGACATGGAAAAGAGCCTTAGGACTGATATCGAATTGACGTTCGACAACTTTTCTCTGCATGTCCTGCGGCTCGTAAACCACAGGCTGGGACGGTAGCTGGAATTTTGTAATTTCCTTGTGCCCCCTGCCTAAGTGGAGTCCTCTTTCAACATGCAGGGAAGTTCTCAAGTCTCGATCTTTACGAGCTCGTCCTGCCGCTGTGTTGTCATCGATAGGAGTGCTCATCGAGACATCTTCCCAGCTTTCCATACTTGGGCTTCTTGTGGGATCTTCATTCTCCATTTTGATCAAAGCTGCCATTGTTTCTTCAAGCGTTCTTGGCTGCTCCAATTGAGAGATGTCAACAAGATAATTAAGCCTGGATTGCAGAAGACGAAGCGGCTCCAAGAATGTCTTTATCGTAATACGTGTATAACCGTCGCTCGAAACATTTTCGCGCAAGTGGAGAAAGATGAAATCGCAATCTTTTCCTGGGGCAGCTGTGACTTCAAGAATGCTGTCCATGCTTACGCCTGTCGTCAAGACTAAACCAAGATGGTGACTGTAAAAGTATATGTCTTTCTGTGTGACATAGACACGACCTGGAAATTCTTGTTGCTCGGTAGGATTCCACGTTGCTCTGAAGACTATGAGAAGCTTCTCCTCTCGTGGGACGTTGGGAAATAGCATACGGAATTGAGCTTCTTGTGTTTTGAGTTCTATAGGATAATTGCTGGGGAAGACTTCAGGCTTGGGAGCAGGTGCCTGGGAAAGCATTGTCCCCGCGTCAATACTACTAGCTTTTCGATGTGTAGACGATGGTGTAACGACTGGTGGCATAAGGGGATCAACTGGAACACTGATCGAGGATTGTATGATATCTGATCCTGAATCAGGCTTGCGATTTTCCTCGCCAGCAAATTTAGGAGAAGGCTCAAGTGGACGTATGCCGGGACTAGGAGGGACCGAAGAATTTGTTGAGCTTGAGGGTTTGTTCTCCTTGTTCTCAAGTCTGTTAACATAACTCCAATTTGCAGTGCCCCATGAATTTGCCATCATGCCACTGGGCATACCTCCAGTAGAGTCACTTCGACCAATTCCTACCCCTCGCTCTCCACTGGCGATTACAGCAGCCTTACTCAGATTGGTTGGAGCAGGAGGGTTCGCGAGAGTATTTGGAGCTAACGTGTTTGTATGCGACTCCATATTTTGGGGAAGTATCAATGTAGGTTTAGCAGGAGCTGCCTGTGTGATAGCCGGTGTGTAAGCCGGCAATATATTGTGACTTGCGGATATAAGGCTGGCAATACCACCCGCAGGCCCTGATGACTGTGGAGTAGGGAGATCATTCTGGGCCGAAGGAGTCTTGCGATGTAGATCCAATTTCTGCATAATTCTTGCAGCATGATCACGACTGCTTTCACCTTCTTCTCGGGAGGTTACTGATCGCCTTGGCGCACCAACATCGAAGCTGCTTCTAGAAGCTAGTGTACCTGACATTTCGAATCCGGGAACTGGAAGTGTACCGGTCCGATCAAATCCTGGGTTGGAAATATCGTCACTGCCGTGGGAAGTGTGCCCCTCGGTGACTTTAGCTGCAAACTCAGGAACCGAAGGAGGAGTAATAGCGAAAGCAGGATCAATACCACCTGGATGGTCGCTGGCGCTAGCTCGAAGGGCTTTATTCTTCGCAATCTCAAATGCCTCGAGCCATTCCATGAGAGTCCCTTGGGTTTCTGCTTGGACCAAAATTGCTTGATTTTTCGTCTTAACCTCGAAACAAAATCGCCTCTCTTCTTGAACGGCCGGCTTGACATTGCACAATAATACACCGATCTTCTCGCTCTCTTCGACCCCTCCGGACTGTGCGCCCTGTACGAGCCAGCCGAAAATGCCATTCTTCACATAGTACCAGCGCCGAACCCACACGGTCCTAGCAGGCTTGCCAGAAATTGTTCGGACAAACAACCAACCTTGCTTTTCGGATCTCTCTCCTTCCTTTCGTTGAGCTGGTAAATTCACTGTCGAGGGCCCTTTGGCGCCGAGGAAAGACACCGTCGAGAGGTTGTAGTCTTCAAGTTCGCGAGAAGGTTGTGAGGTTTGAGAGGCTTGTTGAGCAATTTCTCTCCGAGCCATTTGTAGTTCCCGTCTAAAGACAACTTCGCCATTTTCCATCTCCTTACTCCAGCCTCGAACACGATCCATTTCACTGGCCCACTGGACCAAGTTTGTGCCTGTCATATCGCGAGACTTCTTCATCTCCCGCCACTGATCTGCGGATACACGAACGAGCAGTTTATCAATTGTGTACCGAAGTTGAGGGGCCAACAGGCAGAAGTCGAGAGACGCCTTTAGATAGGCTTTGCGAGTTTCGTGAACCTGAAACGCATCCTCTCGGAGTGAAGAAGGTTCCTTCATTTTCGATTGACCAACATATCTTGCCAATGTATTATCGAATGCCCTCTGCGAAAGTTCAAGATATTTTTTGGCATCCTTGAAATTACGAAGCCTGTCAATATTAATAAAGCTACATAGTAACGTTGCTCAGCGATTTAACTTACTCTCCAGCCATGAAAGATCGGATCGGTTCAACCACATTGGTATCCATCTTCTTCATTCCAGAAACTGCCTGCGTCCACCATTCTCTTTGGCCTTCTCCGAATCTCTTCATAGCTAGCAGAGTATAATCATGATCGAGCACCGCTTCAGAAACATTGGCAGGGGGGACGGAGCGAAGGAGGAATGCATTGAACGTTTCCTCCAGAGCTGATACATCATGAACGAGCTTCGATATGGATTTGATATACGCCTCAAGCCACTTTTCGATAATCTCCACCTGGTCCGAGAAATGCACGGCTGTCGCTCGAAAGGTTGGGGAATCGAGAGCTGCTTCTTTCAACCCGACAGGTATCAAGCTCAAGGACTTTCCAGGCTGCTGCAGAGCAGGCTGCATAGCAAGCTCGGCCATCGTTGGTTAATTTGTCGCGCGTTCCTACATGAAGGGTAATTCTCTCGCGAGTGATGCTTCAATATGGCTGGCTCAGATATCAGAAGCTTTAGAAATGGATAGCTCATTGCGCGGCCTCGGCGGCTTGAAGTCGCGATGTCGTTGATGCCTGATGATGTCTATAGTATGCCTGAGGCAATATTAAAGTACTTCAATGTTCAAGACAATGAACAACCTCTATGCTGAGCACTATTGTATGAACTTGTCTCCACAACTCTCGCTACTCTTACATCACGCACTTCAGGTAATTCTGTCCTCTAACATACCTTTCTTTTACCTGCGCAGCTGCTTGTTGGATCTTGCGGTACTCGACCCTTGAGCATTCGATTTTTAAGGGCTTGCCAACCCAGCCCAGGTCGTTAATATCGTGTTACAACCGCTGTCCCCATTTGCGAAAGGTTCTTCTCTACGTTTTTGTCATTATCTCCTCTGCATGGGTTATCTGTTGTTCGTTATCACTGACCGGCCCTTCACTCGGTCGAATCTCATTTGGCCAACAGGCTTGTCGATACAATCGGCGTTAAGAGAGGGATTATCAGGAGTTGATGCCACGTGCCATGCCAGCAACAAAACCCGGAATCATCACCATTATGCCCTAATGTGGTTTCATTCCAAATTTTAGTCTTACAAGCTCTTCGTTTCTTGGGCAAAGTGCCGGTGCTATGTCGAGGCTATCGAAGGTTTATTTCTGCGACTGCCGGAGCCAGTTGTGCTTCCCTTGCATAGCACGCTACTAGTTGACATTTTGCCATCGATTTAGAAACACCGAGTATGAAGCTAAGCACCTTCTCGTGGCGTGAGCAGGTGCACAGTTGTGTCTCCTGGCTCCTCTGACGCCGATATGGAAAAATCCTATTCACTCTCTCGTGTGACTTCACCATGGAGATTGAAAATCCGACGTCGCCAGCGAGCCCCTGCCCCGGCTCCATCCGGCTCAAAGCCCTAAATCAACAACTCCTCTTCGGTCCAATGATCCGTCCCTGGGAGTGATCAAGGCACAATTTGCCAGCATTAGCCGTCAGAGTCTAGGGTTCAAGCAGTGACATGCAACATTGTTGTGGAAAATACTTTGGCCTTTGAAAGACTCGTCCCTCTGAGCCATGTCTTACAAGTCCCTATCAAACTTCCTCCCTCCTCAAATTGGGTCGTAGAACAAGATGAGTATCTCGGACTATTGGAAGGCCCAAAGGTTAATACACTGAACAGTTTATTGCCCTTTTGTCTAGGCGAGCAACTTCCCTCCTGCTTGTGCAGAAAGAAAATCTACTTCTGCCCCTCGTTCTTACAATAGAGGCTGGTTTTTGTGGCTTTATCGGATCTTAGTAAGAGGCAGATCTACCCCCTCAAGCGAGAAGATGGAAGGATGAATCGAACAGGAGAAGAGGTTCCAACCCCCTGCGTTCTGTAATAAAAGCTCCGACGATAGATTGCTCGTGCATACAATGTTGGCACGAGATCTGGTCGGTCGAAACAAGCGGTAGGACTCGTCCTACCAGGATTAGCGTCACATATGCCCACCCCGCCATATTAATCTCAAAGCAGAAGCATGAGTTTGGCCGTTAACATCTTGCTTTCTCCCCGCGGTTTCTGGTAAAGACTTATCCACTTATGTACTCTTCAAGCTCTTAGTTCAACGCTTCTTTATGAACCCCTATCTTTCGAGTGTGTCTATCGACTCACAGACCTGTTAGCAAAGCTTGAAAGCTCAAGATTCAATGCAAAGTTGTATGATATCGCGGGGATCAGAACATGCGGGGCCGAGGCTGGGTTTTGAGCGATGGCACGGAGAAGCATTTCTGGCTGGCAAGGCAAGCCTTCCTCTTGCGGCCTGGTTAGCACATCAAAGGCCAAGGCGCCTGGGGCTGGTGTGACGATCCCCTCCCTTGTCATGGCCGTGTAACCGACGCTTGCTTGAAGCAATGAAGTTGAATCGCAGTATTTGTACGCAGTGTTTCTTGGTAAGAATGCAGAAAATCACACCGCAGATTGGACAAGTGTCCAATCAGTTCTAGGTGAAGAGAGTAATGGCTGCATTGGGTACCATATTGACCATTGTACAGTATGGGGTATTTGCCATATTAATTGTCCTTCTACCCCGGAGTGGATTCAGAAGTCCACTCTTGAGTGCTGACCAGACCTGAGGAGGCGATTGGCAGAAACAGGTCCTGGAAGAATGAGAAAAAAGATCCTTACTCCTGTGGCCGGAAACGCTGCCAGAACAAACTTAGGCCTGGAAGAAGAGGCAAAGAAACAATTAACAATTCACTAATATGGGTTGGTAACGAATTATTCAGTGCTTGGAAGCGCCGGGTTTGATGTCTTGATTGGGCGTGATAGTTCTGCTTTGCATCGTTTCGTCACAGGCACGCCAGGCGTTGTTGAAGACCCCCTCGACACATCTCACAGTGTGAGATGAGATCCTTGGGGCAAACGGACTTTCCCGTTCAGGTCAACAACGACCCCAGAAAACTAACCAGCAAGTCTCCACACAGACGAAGACGTCTCCATCAGTCTAAAATTTAGAAAAGAGTCTGGCTAATAAACCATTCGTCACTCGCCATTCGTATTTTACTCCCTCCTGCCGAAAGCTGGGCATCTCCTCGACACACTCTCTCTTTCTTGCGATCTGTACCCTCCGTACCTAGATTTTGTTACTTGTTCACCAGCACTTACCTCATCTGAAGCTCTGAGTTGCAACTTCCCTGCCCAACGACCAAAACCAACAAGAAACCTTATTCCACGCTGTGGCACCATTATCAATCGACACCCCGGAGCTCTGCCCTGGGTAGCAATTCCCTTCTTCCTTTGTTCAACACCAAGAGACCTGAATCTACATCCACCCGACCGAAGACAACTCCGGATCAAGTGCCAGCGCTCCAGGTCGCAAAGATCACCGACCACGGGACCAACTGGATCGCTCTGACTGTGCCTGCGGGCAACCCCAGGTTTTGTTCGCTGTTGCATTGCATCGCCAGTCCTGGATGATGAATCTCGAAGTTGATGGAAAGTACGACGTCAGAGAATTGAGCAAGGTTAGCAGTAAGGTTACTGTCTGTCTTGTACAGTCGTAGGGGGACAAGGACACTCTTGGGTTGCACCGTCGTTACCTCGAGCAGTATACAAGTGCATCACGATGTCAAGTCAAGCGCCTCCTACATACCAAGCGCGAAATGGACCGGATTTCCATCAGTCCGCCGGGGACTCAGTTTCGGTCGCGCCAATGCATACAGAGCCTCTTGATATCGAACAATTCATGATGGACAACAGCCCGCAAGCACAGGACACCTCGGTTGTCCACACAACCCCACCACAGCTCGATGTCATTGGCAATTCTCAGTTTTCAGACTTCTCCTTCAATTACCAAAACCTCCCAGAAAATGGGCTGCATATCGATACGAAAGTTGATCATGGCCCAGGCCCGTACAACCTTTCTGCGCATGTATCCGACCATCGAAATTCGATCGGTTCCATGGCCCCCGATCACCGTACCTCGATAACGTCAATGCCTGCTGTGCCCCGAGGTAGCTTCAGTGCAGGCGTTGTAGGACACGGGAACAGGAGTGTTAGTGGTGGCTCCGATGAGGCCAGCCCTTCGAGTAATCGTGCCAGCGGAAGTCTTGAGAAAGGCTATAACGACGATTTTGGACTCAATAATGGGGGTGCAGTAGATGGAAGTGATCTGGGCAGCCGAAACAAGGAGGAGAAGAATGATCCAAATCCACCTTGGAGTGAGTTGAAGACCAAGGCAGGAAAAGAGCGAAAGAGGCTACCATTGGCATGTATAGCATGCCGAAGGAAGAAGATTCGATGTTCGGGCGAGAAGCCTGCCTGTAAGCACTGCTTGAGGTCACGAATTCCATGTGTCTACAAGGTCACAACTAGAAAAGCAGCACCACGGACGGACTACATGGCTATGCTCGATAAGCGACTTAAAAGGATGGAAGAGCGCATTATTAAAATCGTGCCGAAGGAGGAGCAGGACAGTTCTGTAGCAACGGTCATACGAGCAACAGTCAAGCCTGCTATCCCTGGCACCGTCCCTACCCGCACTCCCTCGTCGAAGAAGCGCGCTGCGGACGAGGCATTTGGACCAGAGTTGGAAAACTGGTCCAAAACTGCTGCAACTGCACCGATGGACTCTAAGCCAACCTCCCTAATGATCCAAGAGGCCGAGGAGAGTAAATTACTGTCAGAAGGTGCAGAAGCATTGCCATCTAAGGAGATTCAAGAACATCTATCCGAAATCTTCTTCGAAAATTTATATGGCCAGGCTTATCATGTATTGCACAAGCCAAGCTTCATGAGGAAACTCAGGTAGATGTTTTCTTGAATAATCAAATATAATTTTACTAACTACCTTCATAGGAACGGCACTGTCCCACCCGTGTTAACACTGGCTGTCTGCGCCGTCTCAGCAAGATTTTCGACACATCCTAAGTTAAGCAGCACGCCTAACTTTTTGCGAGGCGAGGAATGGGCCTCTGCGGCGCGAGACATTGTCATGAGGCGTTATGAGTGGCCCAACATAACAATCCTGACCTGCTTGCTGGTTCTTGGATTACATGAGTTTGGCACTTGTCAAGGTGGTCGGAGTTGGTCACTAGGTGGGATGGCTATTCGCATGGCTTATGCATTGCAATTACATCGAGACCTAGACTACGATCCGCTCAAACGCAATGGTACTGCTGAACTAAGCTTCATTGACAGAGAGATCAGACGGAGGACCATGTGGGCTTGTTTTTTGATGGATAGGTTCAATTCTTCTGGGACGGACAGGCCTACTTTCATCAAAGAGGACACAATCAAGGTCCAACTTCCAATCAAGGAAAAGCTATTCCAATTGGATATGCCAGGCCCGACGGAGGATCTGAAAGGAGGAGTGCCACATCCTGTCTCGCCTGGTGCTGGACAACTCTCCGATTCAAAAGAAAATATGGGCGTGGCAGCATATATGGTTCGGTCGATTGCGCTGTGGGGCCGAATTATCAACTATCTGAACCAAGGCGGCAACGATCAAGATCCCCAACCAATGTGGCACTCAGATTCAATTTATGCCGGCCTAATGAAGCAAACAGAAGCGTTCAGTGCTTCGCTTCCCGATTCTCTCGCATACACGCCCGAAAATTTACAAACACACGAGACTGAAGGACTTGCCAACCAATACTTATTTCTTCATGTCACCGTACATCAATGCATGCTATTTATGAACCGATTCGCAGTTCCAGGTCAATCGAAGGAGCGATCGACAAACGATGTCCCTAAGGAATTTGTCACCAAAGCAGGAGCAAAAGCATTTGAAGCGGCAAACAAGATATCAGAACTCCTCAGGGATGCGGAGTCATATTTTGTCACTGCACCATTCACTGGTTATTGTGCTTTTCTTTCAAGCACAGTCCACATATTCGGTGTGTTCTCGAAGAATCCTGCCATGGAGACGGTATCGAAGAGAAACCTTGCTACAAACGTCAAATATCTATCCAAAATGAAAAAATTCTGGGGCATGTTCCACTTCATGTCAGAGAACTTGAAAGAGCAATTCCGCATGTGTGCCGACGCTGCCAGGCTGGGTTCATCTGCAAGTAACGCACCACAATCTTCAGCCATATTCCAGTATGGGGACTGGTTTGATCGATATCCTCATGGTGTTTCTAATTCTGATTTCGAAGACCCAGCAGCTGGTGGCGTCAAGAAAGAGAAGGGTGATGATGCAGTACTGGAACAGAAATCAGACTATCACACTGTGGAGGAGTTCTTCCATACGTTATCTCCTCTACAACCCCAGGATCGTGAAACGGTGAAGCCTCCGAAACGGAAAGCGAAAAAATCACAACAGTCAAGTCGCCAGGAGCAGCCGCAACCTCGACTCAACACCAATGTTCAGAATATGAGTCCAGCTACAAGGATGCATATGCAGAGCCCACATATGGCCCCGAATTACAATCAAATGAGCCCGACAACACCTGTAAATATGTATAATCAACCTCCCTATTATGGCCAAGATGTCATGCTACCTCCACACCAACAGGGGATACTACCTCAACTCGATCGACAGCTTGTTTTTGGTGCCTATGCCGGTATGGACCCTTCCTCTCTCGGATCCCATAATCTACTCGATGGCACCAACTGGGATATGCAGATGAATGGAATGTCAGGGTTTGTGACAGAACCCAGCAGTGCGTGGTTCATGCCGTTTAACATGGAGCCTCCTGAAATCGGCCAAGAAGTAGACCTGTTCAATGCTGGGCCACAGTATGGTATGGGAGGTATGCACATAAATGGCAACGGTAGTATGGGTGGGCACGGGCCCAGACATTAGTTCTTGTATGTTAAAATGATGGATGTGGCGCACGGTGTTTGTTTAAGGATGGTCGGTTACCAATTTTGTATACCACAGCTTACAGAGCAGCAAGGTGGCCATTCTAGGGTTGGAGTATAGCGGTTGACGTGAGGAAAAGGTTGGGAATTCCAGCCCTCCTGATACTCAATGATGATAGAAATGAATCCTCAGCATAATGAGCTGATTAATCTAGAAAATGGCGTTATATTTTCGAGGATTATGAAACCGTGAGAAAATCGGAAGAATAAGAACGCTAGTAGTCATCGGTCGTGGCTTATAATTTTGTTCAGTTTGAGGTATATTCATGTATGTCAAGAAGAAAAAAATGTTGTTGTATATAGGAAGTACCTTCAGTAAAGAAGAGTTAAGCGACACCCCCTCGCCCCTCCTCAAATCTCCTTAACAAAGCCAACCTCAACCATCTGATTCAACGGAATATCCAAATCCGCCATCTTCGTCCTTGAATTCTCACGTATCCACAAGAATGCCCATAACAGTCCACGTCGCATCCATCCACTGTGCTTCTTGATCTTCATCTGCTCCTTGCCCATCACGTACACCATCTGCGTCTGCGCAGCTTTAGTGAGGGTATACAGCTCTTGCTGGACTTCGGGACTGTGTTCAACGCTAAGTGCTTTTCCGTTGGAACCTGAGGATGAACGTGCCGTATCGCGGGTGATGAAGAGGACGAGTTGCTCCACGACGAGACGAGCGAGGTCGGGTGTGACGATGGAATCGGAGTAGCCGTGGCGGACTGTCATGCGGTAGCAGAACGGTATCGATGTCCGTTGCACAAGATATCGGTCCGCTTCAGGGATACTAGGTGTAGAGAGCGGACGCATGTGGAAGAACACTATGATCTCCGGTCTCGCGCTGAACTTTTGCACGAATTGCGTGAAGACTATTGGTACCATGTCGCCGATCTTATCAAAGAAGATGCCAACGCCATCGACTTTACTGACAGTTTTGCCGCCGAAGCGCTGGTGCAGGGTTATCTCGCCTGGTGTTTGAGGGGAGTAGGAGAGCAGGTGGTCGAGGTGGAAACGATCTGCTTTTTCGGAGGTCCATTGGTTTTCTTTGCCGAAACGCCAGAGGATGAAGATGGATGAGAGGATAGTGGAGAGCACGAGGGTGAACCAGGCGCCCTTGGGGACCTTTGCGAGGGCCGAGGAGAGATAGACTCCATCTAGGCAGGCGAAGATTGCGAAGACGAAGAGGACTAGGAGGAAGTTGAAGCGCCAGATTATTATGGCAACGAGGGAAACCATTATGGTAGTTAGGAAGGTGACGAAGATTACGCATACGCCGTAGGCGTTGCCGAGGCGAGTGGTCTGTATTTTGTTAGAAGATGCTTTGTGATCAGGGTGGAAGGGGTCCTACGTCAGAATAAATTGCGGTAACGAGAACACAACCGATCATGAGGAGCCAGTTTGCAAAGGGCATGTACTACAATTCATCAGTGATGGGTTGAATGGTGTTTTCTAATCTTTGCTTACGATCTGTCCCTGGAAGATCTTGCTCGTGTGAACAATTTTGATGTGAGGGAAATATGACATTCTCATAACTTGGGCCAACAACTGGAAACTTGCAGTGATCATGGCCTGGCTGGCAACGACAGCAGCGAGCACTGCAAGGACAAGACCGAAGTAAAAGGTTCCAGGAGGGACAGTGTTGAAGAAGGGATTTGTGTATGCTTCACCCGTAGCATCCTAGTTTGGAAGTCAATGAATGCCCTGCTAGTGGGAATAATATCAAATGAATGACAACCTACTAGCGAAATATATGCCGCCTGCCCAATATATGCTAGTAGCAAGCAAGGAAAGGCGAACCCCAACCAAGATATCTGCACAGCTCTCTTGCTAAAAGCGCCCAGATCGGCGAAAAGCGCTTCAACACCAGTGAAGGCTAACAGAAGTCCACCAAGCGATCTCCATCCTTCTTCTTTATTCCGCATCAAGTAGGAACCCGCGAAGTAGGGACTGAAGGCTTTTAAAACTGTATGATCGTACATAGCCAGGTTGTAAATACCGCAAACCATATTGAATAGCAGCCAGACTATGACGATGGGAGCAAAGGTGGAAGCGATTTTGGTGGTTCCAAAGGGTTGGATTGCGAAGAGGAGGACGAGAATAGTACAGGTAACCCCGATGATGGTTGCTTTGTTGAGTCAGAGATTGGAAAGGGGAAGCTTTATTGTTTACAAACTTACAAGTAGAGATATCAGGCTGGGCGACTCGAAGACCTTGAACGGCCCCTAGCACTGATTGCGCAGGGGTAAGAACACCATCACTAGGACAAGAGTTAGAATACTGCCAGGCTACTTGCGCTTCTATACTTACGACATGACCATAGAAACACCTAGCACTCCGAGGCATTTTAAGGTGACTCGAGATACCGAAGAGTTCTCAATGAAGCTCCTGATCCCTTTGTTCACAGGCTTTAATTCATTCGTCAGGTGGCGTTCCATCTTCACAGTTCCAGTAACATTTGGGTCTTTTCGAACAATGTTCGCATAGCGAGCGAGCAAGCTGTAGAGGGCGAAAGTTCCACCCTCACCTGCGATCGATGTTAGCTATTGTTTGGTGTTCGTAGAGTATAGCTTCAAGGTCAACTTACCATCATCATCGGCTGCCAAAACAATGAAAACATATTTTATTGATACCATTAGCGTGAGACTCCAGATTATGATAGAAAGTGCGCCAACCAAATCTTCGTACGAAGGCTGGCTGGTGAATGTCGAAGAATAAACGTAAAGAGGTGAGGTTCCAATATCACCATATATCACACCAGTCGATTGATATGAGAGCCATAGAAGCATCCATCCTGTGAAGGTCTATTAGATTTATGATTAGCCGAAAGATCGAATAAGATGGAAACATAAGCATGCCTGCTTCTTCTTGCTGTTTAAATCACTATCAGCACTCTCGCGCACAGCTCTTTCTTCGAGTTCTCGAGCTTTCTCGCTTTCTGTGCGCTCAAAGTATCCAGGGGGCTCCAACATGGCATCGCCGCCATTGTCACTTCTCCTCGATTTCGTGGGTAGAATCGCATCTTCAAAATCAACGCGCCCAATTGGCCCTGATTGTGCCATTAAAATCCAAAGTAACAAGTTGATAGGTGAGGTAGAAGGTAGCAGGAAATCGCAAAAGTGCACGCGAGAAGATGCCAAATATTAGGACTGACAAGAGCAGGGCAGAGAGCAAGGACTACTTATTCACGCCCGCACATAAACCTCCTCCTTCACCAACCTTTTTCTGCACAGCCTCTACGCAAGATAATGGATCCATTACCCATCGCATCTCATTACCGGCCAACATCAACAAGCCAAGCTATCACGGCCGCGATTCTCACATTTCACGCGCTTACCGTCGCTCATATATCAAGCTGTCAGCTCTCCGTGTCAACCTCTAAAGCAAAAAGCTCTTGCCAAGACTAAAGGCAATGCTTATCGTCGCAACCAGATTCGAGGAGGCCAAAATGCCTCATACACCGTGATAAAATTGCAGTATGGGAGGCGTGGATACTGGATGTGGACGCAGGTATACTCGTGGTTATTGGAAAATCCCTCAAAACAAATGCAAAAGAAGATCGCCAGTATCCTGGTTTGACACAGTAGCGAAGGGCGGCTATGCTGATGTACGTGGGAGATAGGTCCGTGCCTTAGCTATTGATATGTCTGATAGAGTTTGCGGGCTTCCTATGTTTTTTGGAGAGGCAATACCAAAAATAATTGTTATGCGACATATCTCCTCGCGGTCTAAGATGCTGAAGACAAATCTTGAATAACAAAACCCTACCTTTCCTGGTACTAGAGTTAAGCGAACGCCAGGAGAGCTTGAGTGAGCTTAAACGAACCCCGCAAACGACCCCACAATTAGGAGCTACCCCAGCCTAGCAAATGCTGACTCCTATCATGACATGCATGTTGCATATATCCAATGGCCTTTTGGAGTGGTATCAGGGCTAGGCTCATCAAGTAACTACACCCTTACATTGCATTTAAATAGCAAAGCTCACTCTGTCAGTCTCTTTTAAACACTCCACATTTCTTCCTGGCGTTGAATCTACCTCGACGCTTTGCAGAGAACTTCCCCACGAAGAGTTTTGATCCATGCAAATGGGCATGATGGGGTTATTCAAGGAAATATTTTGTAACTGAATATAATCTTCCATTTTTCTTTGATACACTGCGCTTCCCTTCGACTTGATGTTTTCTGCAGGAGAATACTATCACCGGACAATTTGCGATGTTAGGGAGGGGATAGAACATGGCCGAAGTAAGCCGCGGGATGTAGAAATAGGCGGAAGCGCTTTTAGATTGTGATCTTGGGTATAGAGGAAAGTCGTTACATGATAAATACGTTCAATAGACGGCTCAAGTCTTGACCATGGCTTCCTTCGTCTCCGCCTCTTTGTTTTTGTTCTTCCTCGATCGTTTCTTCTTTTTCTTCTCTGTAACATCAGTGCTTTCTTCTGCTAGACCGCCATCCTTGATCACAATCTCTGGACCCTCTTCGTTGCCAAAAGTGTCTTTTCTCCATTGTCTTAGTCTCGCCTTCTTGCCAAGATTCTTCTTGTCCTTCTTCTTTTTGTCTGCGTCCCTGAAGGCAGCCATCTTTTTCAGACCCGCGAACTGGTTCAGTGATGTGTCAGGCGCCATCAAGATATCCCTAGCTGTAAGACCAAAGGAGATGGGAGATGTTTCTCGATAGCGAAACATTGATGGTGCTTTGGAATGGAGAGGTAGAGATACATCAAGTTGGTTGTCGACAAGATCTTCGATTTTCTTGCGTTCTAGACGAGCTGCTCTCTTCTTGGCGGCTTTCTCATTAGCATGATCTTTGCTCGTCTTCCCCTTCTTCTTTGGGGTAGAGTCTGAGGTAATTTCCTCGTTACCCTGACCTTCAGAGTCCGAGAGAGAGAAAGCTGGCCTCTCATGTGCTTCTTCCTCTTCGACGAAACCCGGGACTAAATCTTTGATGTCGATGTCGTCATCCCATTTTGGCTTGTGAACCTTCTTCTTTTTCTTTTCAGCGCTTGTTTCAATATCCGATTCTGAGTTTCCATCCTGCTCAGCATAATAATCTTCCCCAAAGCGCTTGCCCATCTCGGCCTCCCATGTAGTGTCATCCCACCCCTCGTCTAAAAATTTGGTCCACTCTTCCTCTTTCAAAGCCTTCCCGTGAAGACCAGCCGCTTTTTTGATAATTTGTAGTTTGGCCTCCATTTCGCCAATCTTCAATTGTCTCAATCGGGTCCTCTCTGCATCACGCTCGGCCTTTTCAGCATCTTTCTTTGCTCGTTGGGAATCCCTCTGCTTCTTCCTACTATTGGGTTCTTCTTTGCGGACAGTCTTAGCAGCAATGGCGTCTCTTGCGTAAGACTTTAGCGTTTCATTAGTCCCAGCAGGATTTTCGAATCGTAGGTTATAGGCCGTTTCCCACTCCTCGGCGCGTTCAAGCTCTTCATCGTCGTCAGATTCAAGAGGCTGGAATCGAGCTCCGTCGGTAGGTACCCAAGCACGTGCCTGCATAAAATTAGAGAGAAAAGTTTCTGGATCCTTTTCGGCAGTGTTGACATCAACTGAAACTTTTTTGGCTCTCGATGGATGTATCGCAGAGGCCGACGTATGATTCTGTGGCTGCACCTTGGGTTTTGATTTGGGAATCAGAAACCCTCCATCTTCATTCTCATCTCCAGAGCTGTCATCGCCCGCTGCGTGCATTTCCTTCACAATTGACTTCTTCAGTTCCTCTTGTTCTTGCACGAACGTGCGCGGGGTGGACTCTTCCTCCTCTTCTCCAGTGTATCCCCTGAGTAGATTCTCCCGATGATAATCATGCAGCCGCATGGGTTTCTCCTTTTTAGTTTCCGCCAAATCCTTCTCGGCGTCTTGGTCGATGGGCTTGTAAAATGAGACCTTCTCATCGTAGACTCGAGGATCCTTCGCTCGAATTGCTTGTAAAGTAGCCGAGATTTCGGCGTCCAAGTCTTCTGTCGCAAGAAACCCCTCATCATCCTCATCCTCATCGTTATCGGAGGATTCAGTATCTTCGTCGTATTTATCACCGTACAGTTTCCCATTGGTAGGTTTTGCAGGTTTATTATACTTTTCCTCCACTTTGAAGGTGTTAGCAGTGATGTAAAATTACAATTATGTTCGACTTACACTTTTGTAATTCCTCGCGCTTCTTGTTGTGTTCATATCGGTTCGCGAAGTCCTTGTTGACTTTAAATTCTGGCTCTAATTGGACCCCGCCGACAGAATCATCTTCGCTGCTGCTAGCATCGGTATCTTCTAGTAGACTTTGCTTAGACTTCGAAGCATTGGCCTCATGCTTGAGCTTCTTTGCACCATTGTGTGATTCAACAGAAGTGTCGGCTTTTCTTTTCGCCATTGTGAACGTTGTGGATAGTTGTGATTTGTAGGTGTCGCTGCTCAAAATATTTTCTTGAAAGATTATCGGAGGATTAGAAAGAGTTTCCGGAGCTAACCGCTTTGGGTCTTTCTCGGCACTCCCAGCAATCCCGGCTTTGTCGCAGTTTTGTGCATCTACATTGTACTCCGTACCGAACCGAAGCTTTCTCTTGGCTCGTGGAGGAAGCCGACAATGCTCTTTCGTCAAATGCGGAGCATCACTTCCCGGCCCTTGCTAGCGCCGCCAACATAAATTATGTATCTCTTACTTGCTAGCTTCATCAGACCTCATCTTGGAGAATTAGCACTCCCTCTAGCCCCTCTGTGGTCTCGACTACTGGTGGCAATCACCAACAAGAATGGGAGGAGTCAGACCCCCACCGAGTAGTGAGTACTAAGTATAGCACTCTCTCCGGAGTATACGTACTCATGCAACACGGGTGCGTCGATACGAACTCTTCGTGGTGCATGTGAAGAAAAAGGTGCATTTAAAACAATGCACCAAGATGGCTGGAACTGTAAAGTCGACCTTGGACCCTTGGAGTAGAGATATTGAAGGTTGCACTAGACCCGTTTTAAATGCAAGGGTAGAGCAACAACAGCGTGTTATTATTGGACGATAGAGGACGTCTTGCCATTTATGGTCTAGCGTTACAGGGCACACCATGCGCTTTGTCTTGGTGGCTGGTTTTGTTGACTTGGGGTCTTCGATTTAAACGGAGACCTCCTCATTCTCTTGTCTGTCTCTTCATTCATCCATCCATTTCTGAGTCCTTCGTTGGTACTTCAAAACAAACAGACATTCGCTTTTGCGGTTCGATATACATCTATTAATCTGCATTGCATCTTGAGAATCTCTCTCGCTCGATTCTCGATTTCTCCTTCTCGTCTCGCGTGCAACTTCAATTCTACCGCCAGGTAAGCATCCCATTTCTGCACGAGATCAATTCTTAATGTATGGGAGAATGGTCTGCTCTTGTGAAGTGGTAGCAATAGTTTATGAACTTTTATTGACATTGAATACGATAGATTTTCTTCGAGTTTCATTCGACTACAATTTCCACACGACCATCACTCCGACAAACCTCAAGATGCCTTCGATCAAGACGAATGTTGCCGTTATGGCCACGGCATTGTTCTACATGAGTGCAAATGCCCAAATACAATACGTTATTGATCCAAACTCTGTTACTCTATCAATCCGTAATGGTTGGTGCGATTCCCAAAAGTCTACCTGCCCTCTGCTTTGCAAGCAATTGCCTGGAGCTTCATCAACCACTACGTCAAACACTTGCGATGCTGTAAGTCTCCACATGTTAACTCACAATAGCGTATAAATTACTAATGGTCGATAGGCCACTTTAACGTATTCATGTGTTTGCGGAAATGGGTTGTCACCAAACGCTACCGAATATTCCCAGACTCTACCATACTTCATTTGCACACAATATGGCCAACAATGTGTCGCTGCTTGCGGCTCCGACAATACTTGTGCTTTTAATTGCCGAGCTAACAATCCTTGTGGAGCTCAAAACCCAGAGCGAGTCAATACATCTACAATAACTACGATGGCATCCACCACAACAGCAGGCAGCAATGGTGCGGCTAGCACCGGTCCAGGAGGAGTTGTATACAACGGCTTGGGAGGAGCTGCTGCGACTACTGCTGCAGGTGGAAGTGGAGGTGGAAGTAGTACTGGTAGCAGCACTGGCAGTGGTGCACAAGCAGCTCTGGACATGGGACGCAGCTATGGCCTTGCTTTGGTCTTCGCTGGCATCTTTACTGGGTTTGCCTTGGTCATGTAGATATACATGGAGCCATCTGGTCAGTCGAGCATGGAGTACTTGGTTGTTTAGCGAAGGATCTGGATATGTTTTGTCTTTGTAAGCATTTTTAGCGTTTCTTGCACATTTTTTGGGAAGCACCACGCAGAGCAACGACAGGAATGCATCCTAAAACCTAATACTGGTAATGATTCGATAAACGGAATCGTCAAAAGCTGGAAAACAGCATAATAGAGCGCAAAAGCAATACAAAGACTGTTCGTCCTGAGATTGGAATGTGATTTCGTCCTTCTTGACAAGAGTGGCTCACTTTTTATGCCAACCTGGTCTTTGATGGTTGATGCCAAGTCCTCGCTGATTGAATCAATCTGTTACTTACACGTCGAACAAACAATCACTCAAGAGTTGAAAACCTCAATATCAATTTAATATTGTGAAATTAAACCCTAATATTCCTGCCGAGGTACGATAGTGACATGAAACTTTGCGTATCGCGGCAATAACTTTGGTGGAGGGACAGACAACTTCAAACCTTGGTAACCCGTGAGACAACGGAACACAATTGTAACAAACATGGATATGGGGTTATAGGTCTTAATTACGCTTTATGTTCGGATTTTTCAAGATGAATTGTGAGTACAAGAATACTTTCACGTGCAAGAAGATGGAATAACGAATCCACTCGACAAGGTTCAAAATCACCAGGGGGTCAAATTTGACGCCGCTTCGATCAAAAGCTTCAGATTTGACCCTTTATCCAGTCAATCTGCTTATTTACACTCGAAAACAGCCAAAAAGCATGTCTCGATCACCTTCTGCCTATAAAATCTTCTAAAGTAGCAAATCTGATTCGCCGAGGTCGGAGGCAATCCGCTCCACCACCTTCAACATTCGTCCACTCAACCTTGACCTGCTTGCGGTCAGGACGGAACCGCAAGCTTTGCTTCCAGAACCTGTCACCACCCCGATCACTCCAATGACGCCGAGCAGAAGTACGTTGCGGACCTAGTATTATGTTATTGAAAGCACAATTGCTGATTGTTTATTCTAGAGGAAGCTGCGCATGAATGCGTCTCTGAAGATGCATTGGTGCATCTCAAGTCGTACAAATACTCCAGCGTCGATAAATCTTTGATCTCGAACTATATCCTCAAACACTACGTGCGTCGCCGCTATCCCTGAAAGACGAAAAACATACTGAGACAAACTAGTGGAATGCATTCGTTGAATTATTGCCATTATGGCTGGCACCTAATATGGTCACTTTGTTGGGATTCTTCTTCATCCTCTCCAACGTCATCTGCTTAGAAATATGGATGCCCGATTTGGTTGGACCAGTACGTTACATACTCCAGGAGAACATCAGCTCAATTGCTGATACAGAAATAGGGGCCATCATGGTTATACTACAGTTTCGCCTTTGGCCTTTGGATGTACTCAACAATGGACAACGTCGATGGCAAGCAAGCACGACGAACAGGAACCTCAAGTGGGCTTGGTGAATTATTCGACCACGGAATCGATTCACTGAACTGTACTCTGGCGAGTTTATGTGAGACAGCCGCCATGGGCCTAGGGACCTCAAAAGCAGGTATCTTTACGGCATTGATTCCCTGCTTACCCATGTTCTTTTCGACCTGGGAGACGTACCACACCCACACCTTGTATCTAGGTGTATTCAACGGACCAACAGAAGGATTGATTCTTGCCTGTACCCTGATGATTTTATCCGGATACTATGGCCCAGAAATCTGGACTCATCGAATTACTGACTTGGTGGGGCATCACTACTTTTTTGGATATCACGAATTATTTGGGACCTACTCAGTTCGGGATCTTTGGGTTCCCATTCTTCTAGTCGCCTTCTTTGGAGCCCATCTCCCATCCTGTGTGGTTAACGTCATCAAAGCACGAAGAGCTCAAAAGCTGCCCGTCTTACCGGTTTTCCTGGAATGGACACCCATGCTCGTCTACACCTTTTCTATCGGAGCATGGCTGTATTCTCCTTACTCAACACTCATGGCAGAGAATAGACTTGTTCTCTTTTGCCTAACCATGTCCTTTGTTTTTGGCCGCATGACCACCAAAATTATCCTAGCCCACTTGACTCGCCAACCATTCCCATACTGGACCGTAATGCTCACACCTCTTGTAGGTGGAGCTATCCTTGGAAACCTCCCCCGATTCGGTCTTCCAGCTGTCAGTTCTTTCATTGAATTGTGGTATCTTCGTGGATACTTTGTCTTTGCTCTGATTGTCTACTTTCGATGGGCTTTCCTCGTCATCAACAGCATCTGCTCATATCTTGGCATCAATTGCCTTACGATTCCACACGGAAAGCTGGCCGCGAATCAGGAGAAAGCAAAGGCTTCCAACGGAAATGCCAAGACTGCCAACCCCCCTGGGAAGAGAGCCGACTAGCCGGGCCACTGGGCTTTATTGGCGGAATTTATCTTGAATAACTTCTTCCAAGGTGGAAGTGACTCCAGAAAGGTTTTAGTCTATGCGTCCCATTCACGATTGTTATGAATTGGTGGTTAGTGTCACAGGGAAGCTCTTGGATGCGTTTAAGCGGGTCTGCACACGGCTATATAAATGTAATAGAATCGTTCCTCGGTCCCGAGGGTTGGTTTGCTGAATCGAAGCGAGTATAGAGATTTGATACCATGGATGGCATTGAAAAGGGCGTTTTACAGTAACAGCAACAGCTGTGAAGGAAAAGGCATTTAAAAATTTCATTGGAGTAGTTCATAACCTTTTGTATATATACCACCTCAGTTTCTGTGAATAATGAATGTAGCAGATCAATTGAAGATCACTGATAGTATAGATCTGAACGAACTTCTAGATACCTTAGGTAGAGAGCAATTTAGATACAATACGATGATTATGAAGGTCCTTGCCAATGACGAATTACCGAATCCAGCCATTGTTTCGACATCCGCACTAGCACTACCAAGCCGGGAGCGGCTGATGACTGTCTTAGATGCCGAGACCAGCGTCATATTCCATTCGATCCGGACGGAGACGCGTAAACAGCCTCAAGAAGCGCTATCGTGGAGCTTGGGTCGGCGGCTCCGGAAAACGCCAATCTTTTATTTCTTGGCTAAGATACTCAAGAGACACTCAAGAGAGCTATTCGGCTTGTAGGTCTTACTTTCTTACGAAGCTTCTTGGAGGGTTATCGTAAGTTCTTGGCAACTTGACGTCTTTTCTGCATATAAGAGGGAGTTCACGAGACGTGCCCCGCGAAAGGTTGGGTTCGGATAAGTGTTTTATGACCGCAGTTGACTTCGTTCTCGCTTTCTTTAAGGCTATGGAAATGCGCCCCGCTGGGTACTCCCCGCGCCCTGACATACACGTATCTCACCGGCTCGTTGGCTTATGGTTCGTTCTAAAGAATAGAGATTTCCATACGATGAAGTAATGTTATTAATCCGGGACGTGCGCAGATTTGGGTAATGCGAGTCAGCATCTCGTTGACTTTATTATTTTTACTTATTTGAGGGAACGCTGCGAATGCGACGCGACGGTTGTTCGTGGCTACTTTAATTGCTGGAGCATTGCCACCATCGTCAGGGCCATCGGTGACGACTTTCAGCGCATCGTATCGCACTATTTGCCTTGGTCTTGGCTTCGTCCCAGCCCTGTCAATACTAAAATGACCCCTCCATCTGTAACTCTCAGTAGCCATTCTCCCTCAACCTTCTCACACTTTCACGCGCAGTCCGAGTCCGCCTCCTCTTCGCACCGCAGACACCACCGCTCTTCCGCTTCTGTTTCCACGGAAACCTCCTCCAAGACTACACGATCACATCAAGAGTACTTGGACAGCCTGATCCCCCCGACACGGGAGATGGCGGAGCGGATCAGTGAAGCGCAGGAGCTGAAGGAGGAAGAGATTATAAAGCGGAATTTGAAGGATAATAAACCGGATCTGACGGAGGATGAGAGGGAGAGGGCGGCGGGTTTGATCCAGCGGAATTATAGGGGACATAGGGAAAGGAGAATGTTGGCGGGGATGAGCCTTGATCCAAGTTCGAGGTGGGTAGAGGCGGTTAAGGAAGCTCAGTATAGGGCCTTGGTGCAGCCGAGAGCGAGAGGAGGGGATAACGATGGAGAGGGAGAGAGACCGGAGACCGCTCAGACTGAGGGAACATCGAATGGTGCGAAAATTGAGGAGCCTCGACGGATGAGTAGTGCGAAGCAGAATTGGATGAAGATCGGGCGCATTGCTAGGAGGGCTGGAGGTGATGAAGATTCGGACTCTGATGATAGTGCCGAGGATCCAGATATGACGGAGGCTGAGCGCGATGCTTTTCGGAAACAACGAATTGAGAAGAAGTTCGAGCGCCAGAAGGCTGCTAAGGTTATGGATCTACAATACTTCCTGGAGATGGTGGATCTCAAGCATCGATATGGGAGTAATCTTAGGACGTACCATGAGGAATGGAAGAAGTCCGCTACCAAGGAGAACTTCTTCTACTGGCTTGACTACGGTGAAGGGCGATTGATTGACATGGCGGCTTGTCCTCGGGAAAGACTAGAAAAGGAACAGGTCAGATATCTATCAAAGGAGGAGAGGATGGATTATTTGGTAAAGATTACACCAGATGGAAAACTGGCCTGGGCTAAGAACGGCGCTTTGATCGATACGACCATCAAATATAAAGACAGCATTCATGGCATCGTACCAGATACAGATGAAACCCCAGCCTTCGCGCCACTCCATGCAGAAGCCGACGTCCATGGCGTCCACGAGCGCTCATCAAGTGAAAGCTCAAGTCAATCTTCCGCTAGAGAATCCGCTCGAGCCACCAAGTATGCCAATCCGGAATTGAAGAATGCAAAAGGCGTTAAGAAAGTCACGCATGTTTCTGCTGCAACGATATTCAACAAACTTCTTCGTGGTTCGGTCAAGAAGAATACTTGGATCTTTGTGGCTGATACAAGCTTTCGGTTATATGTTGGAATCAAACAGTCTGGAGCCTTTCAGCATTCGTCGTTCTTGCATGGCTCGCGTATCTCAGCTGCTGGATTAATCAAGATTAAGAATGGGAGACTTTCGAAACTAAGTCCCCTGAGTGGGCACTACAGGCCACCAGGTATGTTCAGTCCTCAAATCATTGATGGATATTGCTAATGCAAATAGTCAAAAACTTTCGAGCATTCGAACGCTCATTAAAAGAAGAGGGCGTTGACATGAGCCACGTCTCTATATCACGCTCTTACGCCGTTCTAGTAGGACTGGAAGCCTATGTAAAAACCCGACGACGGGGAAAGAAACTCCTACAAAAGTTCGTCCATCATCGGGACAAGATTCTCTCTCCAGAAGAAGAAGCTGCAAGAGAAGAAGCAGAGAGAGATAAGACAGAAAGTGCAGCCAAGGAACGCAGGTTCCTAGAACAGAAAGAAAGAGAAGAAAATGAGAATAGAGCTGATAAGAGACTCATTGAGAAGCTAGAGAGACTGAGATCTAGCGCGTCGAGACCGAAAACTGGTGATGGAGCTGCGGATGGACATCATCATGACCACGAGAAGGAGACTTTGACAGAGACCGATATTCAAGTGCCTGGAACGGGACCTGAGAATGCTATTGCGCCGGAGGGGACTAGAAATGCTTGAAGACTGCGGGTTAGTGGTTGAGGCTTGGAAGTTACGGGAGGTTTTAATTTTTGATTTGGTTTGAAGCGAGCGGGCAAGAGATGAATTGATGATACCCCTGGAGGATGCATAGCGTACGGAGGAATTGGTATTTTCATTTGATGAGCGATGAGATGGATGCGTATATATATATAGCTCTGATGCACATGGATACGAATACGTAGGATAGAATTGGGATGTTAGAAATGTTCGATCACAATTTTTACTGAGTCCGATCATAGTAACTAGAATCGCTCCTCAATGTAATTAGAAATTTGATTTGATATCGTTGTCATTTCATGCTCTCAATCCACGGTAAGAGACGACTGAGCACTTGACTAACTGTGGGAGATTACACTGAGGTTCAGCTTCAGCTTCTGATACATGATTTATGCAGTATAATTCATAGAACAAGATTGAGGATAGAGACTGGCGGGACAGTTATACTGGAAGTTGTTCTACTGGTGTTGTTAATTCTTCGTCCCGGAATCGGTGTTTGATAGAGCAATACGAATGACGACAACACCGAGTCATGCTCGAATTTATTGAAAGATATCGTGTACACAAAAACATAGTAAACGCCATGCAATTGTATTTTTGCAATCCTATACACCATATCGATTCATTTTCACTTTTATAGGTCGTGTCAAACAAACAAATAATCATAGCATGCAAGTTCGGGTGCATATAAATTTTCGCAGTGTCTAGGGAAGCCCCGTGCCTGGCCCTGCCTTCAAACTCGCCGTTGCTGTCGCTAAACACATTGATGGAGAAGGAGACTTTGATACAAGCCCAGTCCACCCTCGCCTTCCCCGTGAACCCATTCAATCCTCCCATCGCAGAACAAACATGCCCAGCGATGACCATGCAGCGCAGTTCACGACGCTCCGAGGGCCTCACAACACGATCCAGTGCCCGCAGTAACGTCGCGGTAGGCGCAGTACCCCCAAGCAACAGTCCTCACCACAACCAGTCGAACATCGGGCGGAAAAAACGCATAAGGGACGAGATTGAGGAGATGGAGTTGGGGTACCCGCAGGTGAAGAAGACGAAAATTATGCTGGAGATTAAGGCGAGGCCACAGTTGAAGCCAAAGACCAGATCGCTCGTCATCTCGAGGGAGGACAGCGACGCGAGGTCGGAGCTCGCGAAGTATCCCGCAACAACAACGCTGAACGAGACGGCGACGCAGACGGAGGAAGGGCAGATACCGCGAATTGTACGGAAATCGGCGGTGCATCAGCAGAAGGTTGCGAATGGAATTCAACATGAATTGAATCGATTGCAGCCCAATGCCGCGGATCTAAAAGACGAGAAGAGGAAACTACGATCACAGGAGGGGGCGTGGTTTAAGAGTGAATTATCATTGTATTTTTTGGAGTATGATGAGGTGATTGGGAATGCCCCTAAAGAAGATCGTGAGTTTCTCTCTCTTTGTCTGCGGGACAGTGCAATTGGGTTTGGGCTAATTTGTTGATCTAGATATCCTTGAGCTTGATACTCCCATTATTATTGTCGATAGTGCCAAGACAATTTCTATGCCTCACCCCTCACCACGAAAGACACACGTAAAACCTATTAGGGAATTTCCTTCGTCACTATTCGATGATCTGCACGACGCAAAAAGAGTTGACTATTCACATTTGGAGGTGGATTACAAAGAGAAAGGAGGGGAGGACCCTCTGTCAGCGGAATATTTCGACCTAACACATCGGAGGCCAGAACGGCAGGAGAAGGCTATACGAAATACGGACAAAGGCAGAGCACAACATGAGAAGGACCAGATCACAAGGCTTCTGGAGGGATTACAAGGTCATGACTGGCTTAAACTTATGGGGGTCAGTGGCATAACAGACACCAAGAAGAAGGAATTCGAACCAGCTCGGGACCACTTCATACTTGGATGTGAAACCATATTAGAGAAATTTCGGAACTGGAAGGATGAGGAGAAACGGCGGCGGCTTGAGAAGGAGCTCGCGCAAGCAGAAGCAAAAGCCGAGTCTGAGGCAATGGATGTCGACGATGATGCTGAAAGCAATGCTGATCCACCGGACTACAGCGATGTTGATGCTTCCGCGGCAAAGCAGCTACACGATGAGGCAATTGCTCGTTTGACATCTTCTCGATCATCGTCAAACAAGAAGCGAAAGATTGAGCCACTGCCAGTGCTCATCGAACCTGAGAAGGAGTTCATATCTTTCTTCGCAAAACCATACCTTCGAGCTGCAGCATTGGGAAAGCATCGACGAAGTAATCGAAGTGTCTCAGCCTGGGGTCATCCCGTTCCAGAGGTTCTTGAACAGGATTTCGAACTACCAGAGGAGTTTCGGGATGAGGAGACCATGAAGACTCATGCCCGTAGGAAGCGTTTGAACAAAAGAGTTAGCAAGACATAAATTAATGAAAGGGAGGTTATAGGCTGGCAAGCAGGATTTCAACGGCCAAATCGAAAGTGCTTCATTTGGCGGGAAAGCATTGTTTGTATGTTTAGAGCGAGCTCCAATATGGAACTCGACAAGCGAAGGGAAGGAAAGGAATGCTGAGGGATGGATGGTTCAAAAACATTGTGCTGGTTGTATCATATGAACCTGGGAAGAGAGGACTGCTATGGAAGCAGACAGAAACAAAAACTTTCAACTACTCCAAAGTTGTGATAACTCTATCCATTCCACTGAAGTTTGGTAAAGACCAAGAATGATCATATGTTTTCATCCTATAGACTTCAGGAGGAAGTGGATCTTGAAGAGTTTATGCATGAGCACCCCACACCACGTGCGGAGTGGTATTTGTACCAAATGTGGTTAGCACCACACTAAAATCTTGCAGGGTCGAATTTCGAGCGCCTTTCAACCTCTCACCCTTGTGCTCAACTGGGTGAAATGAGCTAAACATGGTCGAAACTCATAAACAACAAGGCACGCCAATATGTATAAACTCAATGACCAATTAGACAATTTATTCACGAAGTAGGAGTGGCTATAAATTATTGAAAGTGTAACTTTTAACAGTGGAAACGCGTTATTCGTGGGCACTTCGTAGCCTCAGAATTTAGAGAAGCTCGGTCCTTCGTCATTCACGACAGTCTCCCGCTTTTAGATGATCCATCCTTTCAACCTCTCCGAGCCTCACCCTCATACGATCACCATCAAGCAAAAGAGGTATTGTCTTGAACAAATAACAAATCCAAATACAACACCGTAACGCTGGTGACGACAATTGAATCCCTCCGTAGCTTGAGCTGAGTGGATCACCTTCGAACAGACAGACGGTCAATTCGGTACCTCCTAGCGTCAACTTTATTGTGCAAGACGAGCGCGTCACAAAGGGAGTCGAGAGCAGTGAGCTCTGGAGCAGTGGATGAACGTGGCGCACAGTGGGAGTCGCGCCGGGCAGCAGAGGTGTGCGCTCGAGGAAACATTCGTAGACGGTTATCTTTGACATCATGCCTGGTCTGGTCATACCTGGTGTGCCTATCGGGATGGACCCGAAAGAGGCAGCAGAGTTAGCAGAGTTGGAGGAGCTCGAGGAAATTCCGGTGGCGGTACCAGAATATGGATTTATCGTGGGACATCAGAGACTGGACCTGGACATCGACTTCTCTACACAGACTGTGACTGGACGGACCTCGATCACAATTCTACCACAAAGCCGAGATTTGGACACGATACGAATTGACGCCCGACAATGTGCAATTGGAAAGGTCCTGGTTGAAGGTGTTGTGGCGGAATTTGATTATGATGATCCTATGAAGTCTATGGACATCCCGAAATATGTGGCATGGGGTGCGGAGCAGCATCAGATGCAGAAAGAAAGGATTAAGCACTTGACGGGTGGTGCCAGAACGCTACGCATGCTGGAAATCTCAGTACCCAGAAATGTCCGGATACAAGAGGTGGACCCCTTCTCTGATAAAGCTGCCACACCTGTTGCGCAAAAGGCTGCTGTCGGCGCTGTTCGAGCTTCGGAGGGAAATGGTCCATTATCTGCTACGCCTACCTTAACACCAAAGACGGCAGCTGAACAAGTGGGAGGCTACCAACCTCTGACAGTCAGCATTGAGTTTGCAACCAAGACCTTCCGAGATGGATTACATTTCGTAGGCTTGAGTGAAGGCGATGCTCGGTATCCTTATGTATACACAAGACACTCATTGGATCCTGGCACGGCGTCTTGCATATTTCCCTGTATTGATGATCCTGCTATGCGAACAACCTGGGAAATCAACATCAAAGCCTCTCGATCGCTTGGTGATGCGCTTAGGCGAAAATCGGTTGCGCCTCGTCCTCATAAGCCGTCTTTTGGAAGCGGACTTGTAAACGCCTTGAGCGGAGTGAAAGCCGATGAGGAGGAGTATGACATTCCTCTGAGTGAAGACGAGAAGATGCTGGAGATGGTTGTCGTCTGTTCAGGTGAACTTCTCAAAGAGACTGCCGATGCTGACGATATTTCCAAGAAGATCTTAAGCTTTGATGTTGTGCGGCCTGTGACAGCTGGAGATATTGCCTTTGCGGTTGGTCCTTTTGAACAAGTTGATCTCTCTGAATTCCGTGAAGATGAGGATGGAAAAAAGCTAGGCCAGTCGCAAGCTTTGGCGGTATTGGGTTATTGTCTTCCTGGACGGTCTGAAGAGGTTCGACATACCTGTGCGCCAATCGCTCATGCTGTTGATTACTTCACGTTGAACTTTGGCGCATACCCCTTCCCTCAATACTCGCTAGTCTTTGTCGACGATCAAGTACGGAACACGGAGCACGCATCGTCAATGACATTGTGCAGTTCTCGATTGCTGTTTAGTGAGGACATCATAGACCCAGAGATCGAAAGTGTACGCACTCTGGTTCATGCGGCGGCTGCTCAGTGGTTTGGGGTGGGTATTGTCCCAAATGAGCGGACAGACCGGTGGATTACTATTGGTCTCTCCCACTTTATGGCAGGGCTCTTCATGAAAGCACTTTGTGGTAATAACGAATACGCGTTCCGGCAGAAGATCCTGTCAGACCAGTTGCTAGAGCAAGATGTGGACAGACCGTCTATTTATGCACTCGGCGAGACGCTCAATCTGGGCGCTTTCGAGGATGACTTCATGGTCCTTAAATCACAACTTGTCCTCTTCATTCTTGATAAGCGAATTATCAAAGCGTCCGGTTCTGCTGGACTGACCAGAGTTCTCAGTAAGCTCATTATAGCTGGAAATACCGGCCTTCCTGAAGATAGTGTGGTTACGACGAAGGATTTCAGAAGAATGATCGAAAAGGTTACAAAATATCGGCAAACAGAGCCTTTCTGGAATCAGTGGATCTATGGTGCTGGTTGTCCAGGCTTTATTGTTGAACAGAAGTTCAACAAGAAGCGTCTTGTAGTGGAGATGACGATCACTCAGAAGCAATACGTCAATCCCATGAAACGAAAACTCAGCGTGAACTCCTTCCCACGAGAATTGAAAGAAGAGCTTCACGGAATTTATGCAGGAGAAGTTCCAGCACTCTTCACAGGGCCAATGACTATCCGCATTCATGAAGCAGATGGAACGCCTTACGAGCACATCGTTGAGATCACGGAACAGGCTCAAAAGATCGAAATTCCATACAATACTAAATACAAACGACTCAAGCGAAGTCGACGTCAGAAAGAGCGCATCAATGCCGGTGTTACTGTTGACATTAGCGGTGCCAATGGCGAAGATGCCCTTTATTACTCCTTGGGCGATGTTCTCCAGACCCCTCAGGATGCTGTCGAATGGGACCTTGGAGAGTTCGATGCAGATACCGAAGCACGCATGGAAAATGAGTCTTTTGAATGGCTCCGCTTGGATGCAGACTTCGAATGGCTTTGCAAGAAGGACTTCAAAAAGATGCCAGCTTACATGTACACTTCGCAACTTCAGCAGGATCGAGACGTTGTCGCTCAGCACGAGTCGATGGTGTATCTAGGCTATGCCGCACCAGCTAAGCTTGTCTCAACATTCTTGATTAGAACGCTCATGGACACACGATATTTCCACGGCATTCGAACTCATGCTGCCAAGCTGCTCTCAATTCATGCTAAGCAACGCACCAATTGGGTGGGATTGAAACAGCTTGAGAAGGCATATCAAGAGTTCTTCTGTTATGAGGGTACCAAAATGCCTCGTTCAAATGACTTTTCGGACAAACGATCTTACTGGGTAGAGAATGCCATCCCTGAATCAATATCTAGGGCACGAGGTGAGGACGGCAAAACACCTCCTGCCGCCCAACAAATACTTCTCGACATGCTACGGTTCAATGACAACGGTAACAATGAGTTCTCCGACTTCCACAAAGTCGCCAACCTATTGTCCTGTCTAGCAACGTCGTTGATTCCGGGACCGCCCGATGCCAGAGTAGCAGGCGCTCTGGATTGGCCCCCGCTTGAGCTCCAAGCCAAACAAGCAGAAGACGACGCCGAGCGGGAGAAACATAAGAAGGCCGTACTTGATGAACTGGACCGATACCGTCGAATGGATGAGTGGATTAATTCTCACCAGAACATCTACACCACTACTGTACTGGATGCTTACCGTCGTCTGATGAAGGCCAAAGTAATGCCTCTTGAGCCTCTGGATTTCGTTCAATACCTCCATGATGGCACATTAGACCTAGTCCGCATAAAGGCTTTCGAGGCCCTGATAGACCTCGGGTTCCTTACCAATGAATCAATCACCAAGTTTCTTCTCAATGTTCTTAGCACTGACAACTCTCCATTCACCCGAAACCACTTATTCGAAGTTTTTTGCATGGGCTTGGCAAAGGTAGCTTTTGGCGACGAGGAAGGAACCGAACCTACTTCTGAATCTACTTCAGCACCCGTGGACGTAAATGGCGACGCGAGCATGGAAAACGGCGAGGGACCACTTAGAGCTGAAGTCGGAAATGCAGCCGAAGGCGAGGGCGATCAAGACGAGAATGGGGGACTTATCGTTCAAGAGGCAACGACCGAAGCACGCAAGCTGCATTTCGACCGTACTGCTACTATAGAAGGTGCTCTTGTTGCTCTCAAAGCTGAATTGAAGGCGAATGAAATACTCAAAAACGCACTCTGGAGTGCCATCAAATCTTCAGCAACAGGTCCTAACGAGCAATTGGATTTGATTGATATATGTGGTCTGCTTTATGACGCCATGGAGTCCATGATTGTGAAATTGAGGTTGCCACGCTACTGGGGAGTAAAGCATCGCGGCAAGGTATGTACAACTCGGCTTCTCACACTAGATATACTCATTGACATGCTTTTAGGGTGTACTATTATTCAAGGAAACATCGAAAGTACGACAAGGCCCAAGAAGGCCACTGGTCCCCAAGCAGCAGAAACCTCAACCATCTCCAGCCTCAAACCCTGCTCCAGTACAGCCTAATCGCCTTCAGTTCAACGTCACCTCTAGCCCTGCGTCTGGATCTATGCGGCCTCCAAAGCGTCCTCATCCAGCTGAGGGCAATGAAGAGAGACCTGCGAAGAGATCGAAATTGGTAAAAATCAAGGTCTCTGAAAAAGTCAGAGAGCGAATCAAGAAGATATCAGACACTCCACCACGTCCTTCAAGACCAACACCATCCCCAGGACCAAAGTTCTCCCCAAGACCTTCTCCAGCGTTATCAAACACTTCTGCGTCCACGGTATCCGCATCTCCTGCACCCTCAGTTCCATCTAGCCAGACACCAACCATCAAATTCAGAAAACCGCTCCCTGGGAATCCTGGCAACAGTGTTACGGCTGATACATCTGAACGAAAGCCTCTCCCTGTTGCTTCAGGAAGAAACCCCCTTCCGGACAGCTCTCCTCGTACTCCCCTTCCGGCAACAGGTGGACGAAACCCTCTCCCTATTTCATCAGGCCGCACGTCACTGCCCGCTTCCACTGGTCGAAATCCACTTCCCGACTCTTTCGCACGAAACCCTCTCCCAGATTCTGGCCGGAGACCTCTCCCTGGCTCAGCACCGCCACTTATCAAGACTGAGTCGCCAACGTTGGACCGCAAGCCAAGCCTGAAAATCAAACTCAGCCTAGGTAAGAAGAATGCATTCCAGCAACCACCTAATAAGTAATACTATATCTCTTGAATTGGGCTCATAGCATGGATTTTCTGCATTTAGCGAAAAGGCGTTTTTTTTCCTCATTTGAAGTGGCCAAATCGGTTGATTGCCCCCGAGACTGGCGGTAGCATGTGTATTTTTAGAATAAATGCAATAGCATGATGGGCGGAGGTGTAACTGAGCACAGACAAAACATCGTTGGTTTAGAGGATGCTTTCTGTAGATGGAAAGCTCATCCATGCTAGAACTGTAGCTTGAGAAATGGCAATCCTAATAGCCTCCAAATTGCGCTTTTCGCGAAGTGGCTTTCCCCAAACGTGCTCTTCTAACATCCAGAATCGGAGCCAAAGTCCCATTCCCATCCCATCCAGACGCCCCGTCCATTCCCGGTGCGTTTTGCATGCCACTTCTTCTTTCCACTCCTTCGCTAAACTCAACCCCTTGAGCCGCCACCCACAAGCCCCAACCTTTCATCCCTAGTCTTTACTCTCTCTCCCTGCCCCTGCCCTCGCGTCACATTCTGGTTTCTATTCGGCGTTATTTGCTGCTGCTGTTGCTGAGCCTGTAGACGCGCTTGGTATGCTGCTTCCTCGCGCAAGTGCGCTTCGCGGGTGCGCGCGTCCTCGTAGATGGCGATGTCTTCTGTGGTGAGAGTTATGGCTGTTGGTTTGCGGCGAAGCATCTTGTAACAAGTTTCTCAATACGGTCGAATTTTGTGTCTCGCGGTTCAGCGTTTGGGAGAAAGGATGGAGGACATTGATGGTTGATATATGGGAAGGCTGTAAGGCACCAAGGCACCAAGGCACCAACAAAATATCTCGAACCTCGTCTGGCTTTCTTGACCTCGAGTCTACAAGCTTCGGAACTTCACACCACAACCATACAATATGTATAAATGGCACGCGCACTCGGCCATTAGTCGTGGTCGTCCGACCGCCAACGACTTTGCGAGAGTTGCGGATGGAATTGCGGCGAGCTTGAGGCAGTTTTCAGTTAGTGTTTCTAGGGGTGCAGAAGATGGAGGTTTGTATATCCCAATTGTCCCCCTTTCAATGGAACAATCAAAGCTACAGAAACTAACTAGAATATAGCATCATCAAGACCCCCACCATCCCGCTTCGAACGCTCCAGGTCAGCAGTCCAAGAAGTCTCCTCCCTCGCACCAAAAGGTATCGACGCCCGCTCCCTCGCCGCACGACCTCCTGGAGGCCTCAAGATCACTCGCGAAATGGTAGATGCTCCCGCTCGACGCGCTGGATTTAATGGAGGCTTTACTGGCCGCGGTGGAGCCTCTGGCTTCAGAGATCGTGGTGGTCCCATGTTACGAGGTCGTGGAGGAATGCGTGGTGGTATGCGAGGACGAGGAGCACGCGGTGGTACGAGGGGACGGGCACGGAAAGGAGGGAAGAGGGAGAGAACAGCTAAACCTAAAGATGGTGATATGACAGAGGAACCATATGATGCGAATGCGAAGGCGTACCTATACAATTCGCAGTGTGGATTCCCAGAATCGTATAACCCAACGACCAGCGAGCAGAGTCTGAGCCAGATGGGGACAGGCGTGGTGTCGAGTGCGAGGGGTGTCAACGAGACAATGGCGTATAAGTTGCAGGTTGCGTCGGGGAATGTCGCTGGGGATTATAAGCATGCGAAGACGCATCTTGGGACTGTGAAGCTGGGGAGTGGGTTGGCTTTCTTTGAGGATTTGGAGCAGAAATATATCGCGCAGAAGGAGAGCAAACCTCTAGGCGGGCTTGATGAGGCTGCAAGGACGGCATTGTTGAAGACCTGGGTCGGAGGGCAGTACACGCCGCCAAACTCTGCTGGGACGGGTGATGTGATGGGTCAGGTCCAGTCGTTTATGAGGAGAAATGAAACGTATCTACCGCAGGACATGAGGAAGCTGGAGGCAAAATTAGGGTCTCTTCTTCCTGGCACACCAGCTCCTCGACCGACAAAGGCAAGAGCTCCTTCTCTGTAACATATTCCGCCCAATGTACTTTTATAGATCCGGACTCCATATAAGACTACTTGTACAAAACAATGCCTAAGGAATGCATTTTCACTTCATCATACATCATGACAATTATTTCAAGCTTGCTCCATCCCCTTCCTCGCCGCATCAACACTCTTCTTCACCTCCCCCATAGCCTTCTCCACAATCCCCTCCATAACCTTGTGCGCTTTCTTCAGGTCATCCGGCCTGGCACTCTTCTTCAACTCCATCCCCCTCAACCTCTTCTGTTGCACCGCCCTTGCCCCATGCACCCCCGTCTTCGCCGTTTCGCCCGTCCTACTTGCAGCACTTAACGCCGCATCTCTACTCTCCTTCGTCGGCGGCGGAATCGGCACGATCAATTGACTCGAATTCTGCGCATCAACCTGTGGCTGTAGATTCAGATCTTTCGAACCTTGAATAGCCGTAGTGATCGCTTGGAGATGGTCTTTCTCACCAACCAAGATGTTTAGAGTTCGTCCGCCCTTAGGGAGCACTTGTGCCAAATCGCCCAGGCGTTCGCTTTTCTTGGATTCTTTGGAGAGGGAGATGCGGAGGTTCTCGAGGAGTTCGGGGTTGAAGCGACCGCCAGTGCGGAGTTTTGAGAGGTCATTCTTGAGTCTTTCCTGGATTTTGGAGATGGAGGCCTCGAGGATGGAGGTGTCGAAGGGGTCTTCTGCTATATTTTGGGGGCCGGCCTCTTCGGCGGCTTCACGGTCGGCTTTGGTTTTCTTCTTGTAGAGGGAGGGCGTATATGAGAAGGTGCGATGTGGTGTGTATGATTTATGGGTGGGTGTGGGTTGGAGCTTTTGGGAGAGGAAGATGGTTCGGGGGCTGGTGGTGTTAGCTGGGGCTCAATTGCATAGGAATAGTAGTGACTTACGCAATTGAATTCTCGGGTCCTTTCAGAGCTCTTGAAAGTATGCGACTCCCCACATTGGGACAGATAGGAAGTTTTGGAGGCATGGTGTGGTTCAATGGTAGATGTTGGTTTGGGGACGAAAGTTTGGCGAGGCGTCGGGAGTTTGGAGCCTTGTCTTTCAGCCTTCTCACTGATCATACTACTATCACTTTAACACAACAAATGCAATTACACCCATCCACCCCCAGAGAATTCTCTGATTCTCTACTGAACTGCATTGTAGAGAAGATATGTCTGATCTCAATAATGGGGGATAAAATAACTGCTAGTTCTCCATCACCCTTCCGCTTCCTCGACCTTCCCCCAGAAATCCGCACCAAGATATACACGCATATATGCTACCTCGACATTCCCTACTACCGCTTCAATCGTTGGCAAGACCCTTATTTACCACTCAATCAATACCACCTCCACCAGCAACCCTCTCTAGCTCCCCTCCCCCTTCTCCTAACCTCACACCAAATCTACCAAGAAATCCGGCCCCTCCCCCTCTCCATCAACATCATATCCATCGCCCTCCGACGCTCCCCACACCTCGACCTCGCTTCTTTCCTCTCCTCCTCCTTTCATTCCAATCGTCTCCTTATCCACTCTCTCCGTATCAAGATCGAGCGCTGGGGAAAGCATGATTTTTTCCTAAAGACATTGGCGCCAATGCTAGAGGATATGATTCTGAATGGGGCGCTGAGGAGGCTGGATGTTGTGGTTAAAGGGAGTTTTATGGAGGAGATGGAGAGAGAGGGGGGGGGAGGGGAGGATAAGGGAAGGGAGAATTGGGAGAGGCTTATAGGATTGCTGAGGGATGAGTATTTAGAGGAGAGGAGGTTGGTAGGGAGGGAGTATGGGCATTGTTTGGGGGATAAGAATGGGAAGAAGAAATGTATGGTGTATCCGCTGTGAGAAAGAAGAAGCTTGAAATAGCCTTCTTCAATATTGGTTGAAGTAAAGATCAGGAGCTTGAGAATGTTTGTACAACATGCTAAGGAATAGGTTATATAACAACTTATTTACATATCGCTTCTTATATAAATAGTGCTGTAAATCAAAATAAGCACAAAATCTTAGGACACATTTCACTTCAGATCCATTCTTATGATGCTTCAGAATGTAGATTTGGGATTTTGACTTCACTGAAACCCAATCAACTGTCTTTTCCATTTCTCCTAATCTGCTACCTTCGTACAGGCTATATCCTCTCTTTGATTTCTAAAGTTCCCATACAGAATAGTGTTACAGCCTCTCAAACCATGCAAACCCTTTATAATCACGCAAATGACAGCTTCATGTTACAAGCACCTACGTCTACACATAATAACACTTCACTGCCCTCTGAAGACTCCCTGAAGCAGATTTACAACACACCTTAAAACTCAACAAATCTCCTTTACGTCGACATTCAAATGAGGATCATAGTTTAACGCAAGCACTTTGAAGGGACCATGAACTGCATAAGGCTAGATAGGCAAAGAGAGAGAGAAAAATAGTAAGTTAAGTAGGACGGCAAACGAGTTTTATTCAAACCTCCTTCAACAAACCTTCGTAACACTGAATGCTCTTTGCTAAACGTTGGAAGGCTAAATTACTACCAGTGAATGGTTAAAGTTAACACTTATCCATTGCAATTCAATAACAAATAGAACAGACGTATTGCCTGAGCCACTAGAACAAGATCTTAATATTCTAAAGAACATACGTTCCAATATCTAAATCGCCACGGAGCACGTGGGCGAAATATAAAAGTACCAGGTGGCCAAAGGTTTACTTCCTCGACAACCTCTCAAACCGAAGAACGCAAAACTTAACCACCATCAGCAATCACCAGGATTATCAAATTATAGATTTTCACGCTAAAGATATTCACAATTTGGTTTTAAAGTGATTAACATTTCCCTCTTCCTATTCTACAAGCCCGCTTTATGCCCGTAGATGTGGAAAAAGATATCTCTGGAATCAAAAAGAGGTAGCCAGATACCAAACACGCAAATGACTTTTGATGATCCCAGTGAAAAGAGCCAGAAAACAGATGGGCCAATCCATGCCATGAAAATCATGTATCACATCCCTTTGCTCCGTGTGTTCCTTGCGAAAGGTAATCTAGCGTGTCGACATAGCCTTCGTAACAACTCTCTTCAATGCAAGTTCCTTCTTCTTCAAATCATCTGAAGTAGAATCCTCCACCTCCAACTGAGCCATAGCATCACTAAGGGCGGACTCAATCTTGTCCTTGGTTCCACGCTTCAACTTCAGGGACATTGTTGGATCAGACACGATCTCCTCGACTCTTGAGATGTATGACTCAAGTTGTTGTCTGGCCTCGAACTTCTTGCTGAACGCCTCGTCGCTGTTCTTGAACTTCTCGGCATCTATCGAGAAATTAGTCATCATATTAGATATTGTGGGGCAAAAGAAACTTACCGCTAATCATGTTCTCGATCTCGCTTGATGAGAGCTTACCAACGGAGTTAGAGATGGTGATGTTTGCAGAACGTCCAGAAGTCTTTTCGGTAGCGGTAACCTTGAGAATACCGTTGACATCGACCTCAAAAACGACTTCGAGGACGGCATCACCAGCCTTCATGGGAGGAATTGGTGCAAGTGTGAACTCTCCGAGAGAGGTGTTATCCTCGCAATTTACACGTTCACCTTGGAAGACAGGGAATTGAACGGTCTGTTGGTTGTCGGCGACAGTGGTGAATGTGCGCTTCTTGATGGTTGGGACGGTCTGACCACGGGCAACGACAGGGGCGAAGATATTACCTTCCATAGCAACACCGAGGGAAAGAGGAACGACATCCAAAAGAAGGAGATCGGCGGTATCAGCAGAGGTAGCCTTTCCGGAGAGGATACCGGCTTGAACAGCGGCACCGTATGCGACGGCCTCATCGGGGTTGATGCTCTTCTCAAGCTTCTTACCATCGAAGAAATCGCTCAGGAGCTTCTGTATCCGTGGGATACGGGTGGAACCACCAACCAACACAATTTCGTCAACCTTGCTCTTGTCGATGTTAGCATCCTTAAGAACTTGTGCGACTGGGTCCAAAGTTCCGTTGAAAGCCTTGGAGTTCAAGTCCTCGAAACGGGCACGGGTGATTTGGGCATTGAAGTCCTCGCCATCGAAAAGGGAGTCAATCTCAACAGTGGTCTGGGCACCGTTGGAAAGAGTCCTCTTAGCACGCTCACAAGCAGTACGAAGTCTTCGGAGAGCACGAGCATCGCCGGAGAGATCCTTCTTGGTCTTGCGGGTGAACTCCTTTTTGAAGTGGTCGAGCAAGTTGGTATCGAAATCTTGTCCTCCCAAATGGGTATCACCAGCGGTTGCCTTAACGGTGAAAACACCACCCTGGATATTGAGAAGGGACACATCGAAAGTTCCTCCACCAAGATCGTAAATCAAGACATTTCGCTCCTTGTTCGATTTTCCAGCACCAAGACCATATGCGATAGCGGCGGCAGTTGGCTCATTGATGATTCGGAGAACGTTGAGGCCTGCGATAGCACCGGCGTCCTTGGTGGCTTGTCGCTGGTTGTCGTTGAAGTAGGCTGGAACAGTGATGACGGCCTTTGCAACCTTCTTACCCAACTTGACCTCGGCAACCTCCTTCATCTAGAGAAACAAGTACTATCAGTGCTGTGGTTTTGAATTTGTGCGATCAGTGGCTGCGTACCTTGCTAAGAACCATGGCGGAGACCTCTTGAGGCGAGAAAATCTTGCTCTCGCCAAGATACTCAACTTCAACCATAGGGCTACCCTCCTGGTCGACGACCTTGAATGGCCATGATTCGATATCCTTCTTGACGGTGGGGTCGTCGAATCTTCTACCAATCAATCGCCTGCAGAAAGCGGTTAGTATTTATAATTAAATTGACAATGACGGTAGATGTGGATGACTGACTTGATATCAAAGATGGTATTCTTTGGGTTCATGGCGGCTTGGTTCTTTGCAGACTCTCCGATCAAACGCTCCTTGTCGGTGAAGGAAACGAAGGATGGAGTAGTGAAGCTACCCTGCTCATTGGCGATGATTTCCACATTGGTGCCCTCATAGTTGGCAACTATTGATTATCAGCAATCTCTCCGCGAAGGTTATTGGAAGATCGTCGTCGCGATTGCATCGAAAACATACCGCAAGAATATGTGGTGCCTATCAGATCAAAAGTCAGTGATGGGAACAATGGAAATTTGGGCCGTCGCAGATTGTGCACACGACGGGGGATTGAGGAATTAACGTACCAAGATCGATTCCGATCGCGCCTTCGTAGACTTCGTCAGCCATGATGTATGTAGGTTTTTTGATTGATGGTGGAGAGATGTGAAGGTTTGGCGGAGTCGTAGACTTTTTTTATCAACTTTGAAAAAAACCTCTAGCTCAAACGGCATCGGCTAATCCCAGTCGTACACGTGACCATTTAGTCAAGGCGGTCAACGAACCCCACTTCTATTTACTTCTACCAACATCCTCTGCAGGGGTACAACACGCCGTGAAACAATGGTAGAAGAACCTCGAGCGCGATGAATGTTACTTTGGTATTGAGAAAGCCAAGTGTCCCGAAAATTCCGATTTTTTTATAAGATTCATTGCCTGCATTTCATCAAAGATAGGGTGGATTGGAAAACTGATAGTGAACCTAGCTATTGTCTACGATGTTACAATTATCTGCGAGGTATTGCAGAGCCTCCCAATGACGTCTGCTCGACACTTCGACTCAAGTTGCAAAATCTCAATTGAGTAATGTTGCTATGTCAAAAGACGGTTCACAGTAAATGCTTCACCTCTTGCCAAATTGCCGATCCACAATTATGCTAGATAATATACAACGCCTCATTGCCTCGTTGACTCCATCCCAATGTCTGATGCCATTATTCACGTCTGCGCCGCAGTACAGAAAAGAATCTTCGCATCTGAAATTACTAGTACATTCTGATATTCATCTTGACTGTTGATCCTTGAGAAGATTGGCAAAGATGGTGATCTTCTCTAACTCTACCTCTGGCCCGTTTGATGGCTTGGCTGCCCCTTTTGGCAGCGCGGCTATCAACTCAATCTCGATTCTGTTTACTCCAGGAAGTAGCCGTGCTTCAAACAGAGGTTGGCGTTGGTCAATGGGATGACCTGGAGTTGACGGTAAAGCATGAAGCCTTGAAGCTCCAGCCGTAACAAAGAGCCTGTACTGTCGGTCAAGCACAGACGAAGCAATGGATGGCTTGATTTGGAGATAGTAGTGAGTATGAGGGAGATTGATTGTGATGGATTGTTGAGCCATCGTTGGGGAAGGAGGAATATCCATGCGAAAATGGCGTGTGATATTAAGGCCAGGATGAGTTGCGAGATTTAGGTTCGTAATCATTGCATCAGAAGCACCTTGATTGTGTTAGCCACCAGGCCCATCAGGGAAGGGTCTCCCCAAAAATCTTACCTTTTCCAGGCTCCCTCCATTTGTTACCATTTGAGGACGGTTGCTGAGGTTGATATTGAGGTTGTTGGGGATGCTGGAATGACTGTACATATCCGCTTGCACTATACATGTTGTTGGTAGTCGCGCCTGGAGTAGATGGAGGTGGCATTCCAGATCCCGACAAACCTGGGGTCGATACAGCTTGGCTCCCGCCTCGATAATTGTTGTACCCTGCTGGAATTGCTGGTGAAGCACGAGCTGCTTCTTCATTCTTGACTACAGCTGCATTAGATGGTGTGGGTGAAGGTGCAGAGCCAGAAGCACTTCGGGCTCTCTCCAACTGATCCAGACTTGGCCCGGTGGCTGCTGTGGAAGACGATCCCCCAAAAGGATTCCTACGATTCCCATTGGTAGCAACACCATTTGAGCCATTGGTCTGAGGAGCAGGAGACTCTGCGGGGCTGCCACCTTTACCTCCAAACTTAAGTGTTATTTTTGGAGCAGGGTCGGGCATCTTAAGTTTGATCTTGGGGGTTGCCGGTTCTTGAACAGCTTGCTTTGCTTCGCGGAACAGTTTATTGAAGCGTTTCTAGGAAGGTAAGCTAAGCCAAGCAGTATTCATGGGTGGCTTACCTGGAGATCTTTGGCAAGTTCGGATATCTGACTACCATCTTCGTTGTAATGCCAAGCATTTTTCCAGATCAAATCCATTTGTTTTTCAAAGGCTGCCCAGGTCTTGAATTCAGAAACGCCATCCTTGTTCTTGACTAGGTCCTGAACCGTGCTTAGACTAGCTGGACTCTTTATGACTTTGTAGTAGTCTCTCAAACTTTTATCAGGGAGATCAACAAAGACCTCAAAGGTAGCATATTCGTCACTGTGATATCATCAGTGTCCAAGAAATGTTGCTTTTCATGGATAATGTACTCACTCTGACAGCTCTTTGTCCGTGATCAGGTCCTCCAATATCTTTTCTTGGGCTTGTTGGAAATTAAGCTTAGAAAAGGCCACTCCTCCAAAACGACCTTCTTTGATCACTGGAGTGATACTCTTCCGGGCAGGCTGAGACTTCGCTGGCACTTTTGCTCTCCCTCTAACCTTTTTCGCTGCAGATACAGGAACTGTTTCCACCTCAGAATCTGGTTCACCTTCTGCATCTTCCATATCACTGGCGACCTCTACGGGTTCAGTCGGAAAAGGAGTAGGCACGGCAACATATCCAGGTATCAATTTATATGCTGGGTTAGTCTTGGTCATGTAGTTGCTCAAGGCTTTTCGTAGTCGTTCGGCATCATCGTAGACCTCGGACCCCTTTTGATTAAACTCCTTCGCATTCGCAATCATGCGCTTGAAGAAGCTCTCCAATTCTGTCAAGTTCTTGAATTCCCGACGGGTCAACTTTTCCTGAATTGTGTCCAGCGCGATCGGCATACGAATTGACTTATAATAATTAGGGAATTGTCGTTTGTTGGGTAATGTTAGGAAGCTCGTTGATATAACGCGTCCACTAGGAGAAATATGTCAGCCGTGAACATATATATCATAAGAAGTTAGGGGCAGTAGAAGAGGAATCTGCGCTCCTGTAAATACATAGAGCTTGCATCCGCGCAAGTTTTTACCCGTTCGCAAGGCTGAAGATGTATTCCTCCTGTCGCAAACACGGATTTGTGGGAGGGATCTTGTACCTCTTGTCCTCGGTCTTCTTGAGAGTCTCTACGAGCTTCAGCCCTTGTTGGGTGGTAGTTTCCGGTGTTTCTTCTTGGGATACATCGATGTTGTCCTAGTATTTGGTCAGCCTTGCTGCTGTTCGGACTCGAAGTGGTCGCAAGCGCAAATCCTAGGGGTCGTTCGGTGCGCGCATTCAGTAGCCCTGCGACGACCACGCATAGCCTTCCACGAACAAAGAACATCCCCAACTAATTTATGCACTTCCGCGATATCAATAAAAGAAGCACTTACACCAGGAACCTTCCTCCTCTTCGCTGCACGGTCATCCAAATCCTCTCCAGCGGCTGCCGCGCCTCCATTCACCTTGCGCTTCGATTCCATCGCGTTATCGTGTATACGAATCGCAGGCGCAAATGATCCTCCTCAGGCCGATGCGTCGTCTTCTGCAAATCGTGGTGATCGTGCAATGGCTCCCCGCAACGCGTGCAGGTGAATGTGGTGCGCGTTGGAAAGAAATCCAGCTTAAGAGACCGGGATGATGTTCAAAAAGTGGCAGCAAGCTCAGGAAGACACCTCTTGAGACAACTCCAAAATCCGACTGATTTCCTATTCTCTGTAAAAGAGATAGAAAAAACAGCTGCGCTCGAGAAATGTAATGAGCAGATTAATATCGAAGTGCAGACTTGTTACCAAGTAGTGAGTGGTCAATTGCGCTCTAAGTTGGACCCGGTTCTGCGAGCTCACACGTGACTGCATATGTTCATGTCAGGTGGCACTTGTGACCCATCGGCCAAAACCCTAGCTTCACTTATTCATGAAATAGTCACAAATATAAATAAATGTTTTCATTCATGATGTTTAAGTCCATGGTTAAGTTTGAGAAGCAAACCATTGTGCTTTCTCACCACATCACAAACAATCAATACCATTTTCACCGTGCAATATCAGATTCATGTTCACTCTTTTGAGCATGTTGGTGATCAACGGCACTTCCCGAGGCGCTTTGACTAAAAACTGCTCTTGTAGCCGACCATAGGTGGGTCCGTGTTGTTTATTGACTTCTCTAGAAGAAAACCTCCTAGATTCGAGCAACCTTTCGCGAACAACTCTCACCTCCAATTCTCTCCAGCCGATTTGATCATTTGCAGCGCCTTATTTTGGGGCTACCTTTCTAACATCTTCGTCCCCCGAAATCACAGATTCAGTTCCGTTTTGCGAATACCTTGAACAACTTTGAATACCCATCTTTGGTGTTTTACTTTGAGTTTTCTGCGACTATTGCCTCGGCTTTCCTCTTGTCGCGGAGCAACTCTTGACTCCATTGTTGCTCCTCCATATTTTCCGATCTGTCGGTTCTGACTCCGGCAGAAAATCTCACGGCGCCTTACCCCGCCATTATCTTGCAGCGACAATTACCTCCAGCTACGAACAAGAGAACAATGGCGGATATGGATTATAACAGACGCAACAAGGCTCCTCGACCACTGTCGGAGAACGAGAAGGCCCGCTTGGAAGAGTTCATTGACTCAATCCACTATTCTGCAAGGTAAGTTCGGTTACAACAGATATCACGAGTTTCGTTTGCGCATGAAGTAGCGAAACTGATAATTACTAGATATTCCGATGATGACTACGAGTACCGACATGTCCAGCTCCCCAAAAACATGTTGAAGGCAATCCCAAAAGAGTACCACGATCCATCCAAAGGCACATTGAAGCTCTTGTGGGAGGAGGAATGGAGAGCCCTGGGTATTACACAGGTGAGATCACATACGGGCAAACAGGTCAAAAATCGGTGCTGATTATGTTTCTGCAGAGTCTCGGCTGGGAGCACTATGAAGTCCATGAGCCTGAACCTCACATCTTGCTCTTCAAGTAAGTGGACTCCACGTAGGAAAGCAATTAACAAGAAAAGCTGATGTTATCCCCATAGGAGACCTATCAACTACGTTCCACCAGGTCAGTGAGTGGACCATTGCTCGTATATTCGATTCACATTTGGCGGTTCTTTGTTGCAGCGTAAAGACTTTACAAGCAATGGCGTTTTGCTTTGACGATGTCATGTCCCATGTCGATGATACACCAAACTTTTTTCCATAGCCAGTCACGGCTACCTTCAATGTATTAGAATTAGGGTTAATGGATATCCTCTGCTCCGAGGGTTTTGGTCTCCTAGGTGGCGTGAGCACATTGGGGTGTATGATAAGGAATAGAAAAGGGGAGAAATTGAGGGACAATCGTGGTCAGTGTGGTATGGGACAGACCGATAATCTGTTCAGGGGAACGGACGCTGATATCATGACCAATGTTAATATTCAAAAATCTTGCCTCAAAACAAGTGGAACAGAATGCTCACTGTGACCCTCTCAACCCCGAAGCAAAGGACATAATTAATTTTGTCGAGAACTTAAAAACGCTAAGGTAATCATAGGAGGGTCTGCAGAAACATTACTGTGAAAGAGACACAACGTATGTCAAAAGAATAGCAAAAAGCCCCAGAGTTGTGAATTATGAGGTTTCGGATTGAGATTAAGAAGGTTTAGAAAGCAGCCACAGTCGTACGACACAGGGGCTTCATAAAACAGAGGTTATCTTGGCCAATAAAAGGTACACAGAGTTCAATCTGGTTGGGTAGTATAACTTAACTAACTAATTTAGAAGAAGTGTTTTTGACTTATGTAAACAAGCCAGCAAACCTAAAATTAATAAGAGATACGCAAAGTTGATAATTTTTTTGTCTTGCTTGTCTAAATTTAGCTAGGAACAATGATCAGTAATCTTGTGATAATGGACAGGTACCAGAGGATGGTCGGGGTTCGCCACTAATTCTTCAAGGTTCTCTGTGGCGCAAGCTCTTCGTCCATTGAATGCAGTAGTGAACATTGCAGCGCCCGAGTAATCGCCCCACGAATGGACAGATCTCCAAACATTAACATGACAAAACGGCTCACGCTTTGAAATCACCTCGTCCCGAAACTTGATATGTTGGCATCTTCTTCCCTTCTCTTCTTTTTATCCATATGATGTTTTGAAACTTTTTACCAATCACCCCTCATTCAATTCTTCTTTCGGCGCATTCGACAAATCAGGGTAACAATACACAACCTTACATTTTTTTGATCGCCTTCCCCCAGATACCCCACATCCGCCTTTCCGCCCAAACAAGCTCTGGAGAACTGGCTAAATAAGGAAGTGCACCTAGGGCACAGGTCTCGTGTCCTCTTGCAAAGATGAAGGCAGCCGCAAAGGTCTTTTATCTTGCAGTCTTCGCCCTGCTGGGTACGTCTCATGGTGCAGATCCTAAAGGTCCCTCGAAATCTAGGACAAAAAGTCCCGATGTCTGCGCGGTACGCAATATTCTTCCTCTTTCAGGCATACTTGTCTAATGCCTTTTATCAGATATCTCCAAAAGCAATCGTCTCGGACGCATGCGCTTCCTACTCTACCCTTGATGACCTGAATCGGGAACTCCGTCCTTCCCTTCTCGATGTAGCACAGAATACCGACTTCTTCTCGTACTACCGATTGAATCTCTTTGGAAAGGAGTGCCCATTCTGGAACGATTCCAACGGTATGTGTGGAAATATTGCATGCGCCGTAAACACGCTAGATAACGAGGAAGATATCCCAAAAATATGGAGGGCAGAGGAGTTGGGGAAACTTGAGGGTCCAAAGGCTAGTCATCCTGGTAAAAAATTACAACATGAGCGGGGTCCAAAGAAGCCACTGCAGGGAATGCTAGGAGAAAATGTTGGGGAGAGTTGTGTTGTGGAATACGACGATGAATGTGACGAGCGAGATTACTGTGTTCCAGACGACGAAGGATCGAGTGGGAAAGGAGACTATGTGAGCTTGGTTGACAATCCGGAACGATTCACAGGCTATGCTGGAGAGGGCACAAAACAGGTTTGGGATGCGATATACAAGGAGAATTGTTTTTCAAAAGCATCTTTCCCGAAGGCCGCATCTTACGGAGTTCCAAACTTCTCACCAAAAGGTCAAGCCGCAAATGAGTTGAAGTCAGTCTTAAGGGAAGGAGGCAGGCAACAAGCACTTGAAGAACAGCAGAAATCCGCTCCTAATACACCCTTTGTGGCCGAAACAGGTCTCGAGCACGAAGACGAGTGTTTGGAAAAGCGAGTCTTCTACCGTGTAATATCTGGTATGCACACATCTATCAGTACCCACCTGTGCTGGGACTATCTGAATCAGACAACTGGTGAATGGGGTCCAAATCTTCAGTGTTACAAAGATCGCCTTCATCAATTCCCTGAAAGGGTGTCGAACCTCTACTTCAATTACGCACTAGTCTTGAGAGCCGTCACTAAGCTAGGGCCATTTCTCAAGGACTACACATTTTGTTCTGGGGACCCTACTCAGGATCTAACGACCAAGGCAAAAGTTCAGGCACTCACATCCCAAGCTGGTGAGGCTCCTCAGATATTTGATGAAAGCCTCATGTTCGTAAATGGAGAGGGCCCTAGTCTGAAGGAGGACTTCAAGAATCGCTTCAGAAACGTCAGCCGCATCATGGATTGTGTTGGATGCGATAAGTGCAGACTCTGGGGCAAGATCCAAACAGCTGGTTATGGGGCAGCATTGAAAGTTTTATTTGAGTTCGACAATAACTCCAAGGATGTCCCAGTGCTGAAGAGAACCGAATTGGTTGCTTTATTTAACACCCTTGCGCGTATATCCAGTTCGTTAGAGGCCATCAACAAATTCAGAGGAATAGTAGAAGCACATGAGACAGCATCAGAAAGTGTTGGCCATCACCATACCATTCCGGATCGCGCCAAGAAGCCTCATCACGTCATTCCAGGCAAGAAGTTTGAAAAAGACATTGCCGATGACTTTGAGAAATTCGAGCAAGAAGAACAAAAGGCCAAGATCCAGTCCGAAGAGGAAACATCTGTCATGGATGAGATCTACTCAGAGTTCAACAATGTCTGGAAAGCATTCAAGTATGTTATGAAGGGCTGGGTTATGTTTCCCAAAGCCATGTGAGTCCAGAAACACTTTCCGTTGTCACAGTAACTAACTCTTCTCAGGTGGGAAATCATAGTCCTCGAGACATCGCGGGTCTGGGAGTATTATATAGGATTGCCAGTCAGTCCTAGAAGATGGGAGATAAGACGGCCAAGTGTGGATGAATTGTAAATACGCGTGGGTTTGTGAAAATGCCTTGATCATTGCATTAGCGTAGGGAGTTTTGGTAGACATCAAGAGGGCATTTGATTCCACATTTTGAGCATAGCATGAGGCATATAAATCGACACATTTTTCTGGAAGCACTTTACTTCCATATTTGTCGTTTTCTCACAATTTAAGACAGACGATACTCGAGACAAGTTGAGTTTCGTGGCATCTAATGGTCCTTGGGAAATAGGTGACAGCAGAGAACTGTATCTCCTTGACATTCAATTTCTGGTTGAAATATGCCGTTTCGTGGTTAAACGGTTGTTCTGAAAGCAGTTAGACCGACTTGATTTTGAATTGGCCAATAAGCTATCGCGTCCACCCGCGTGGTCTGCTTGATTCGCTTGACCACCCTCAAAATCTTCAACCTCATTCATACTCTATCCATCTTTTAACTTTCGAGTCGTACACCAAGACGAATCCGTCACGCACATGTCTCGATGGCTGTTCTATGATCTCTCAATAACCTCTAGAGGGGTCAGTCTGAAATCGTTCATTGTCCTCATGATCTCGCACCCGAAGGGTCCCGGTGAGAGTTTTTATCAACAGGGCCCAACCAAACTTGAGTATATCCGATGTAATAAAACATTGGCCTGCTACTACCTCATATCCAGAAGTGTCATTGAGATGTCGAGTAACAAGATCAAGTGTTTGTTGCTCAAGCACAGGTGGCTGTTAGCATGATGTTCTATCAAGACTATCATCAACTTCATGCTCGATTTTCCAACACTCATCTCGGATTGAGCCTCCTAGTGTCACAAGTGGGACGTTGAGCTGCATGACCCCATATTAGAACAAGCACACAGGGAGGCACATGCTGCCATGATAGGTTAAAAGTCGACTCCCCCTAATCTCGAGCACATATCGTGTAGAGGTGCAGTTTGTGGGGGGAAGGAGGGGTCATTCTCTAAGCATCGCGTTCTATACGTGAGCCAGCATTCTGATATTATATTGTTCCTATTTCTTTTTCCTTTCTTTTTTCCTTGCATTCAACTCCTCGTTGATCACGAGTATCAACTATCTCATATTTTCATTCCTCATTTTGCAAGCAATGAGAGAGTATCATGGCTTCTCTTACCCTTAGCATCCTCAAGGATTCTCATACCCAAATCATTTTCGTTGGAGTAACGTTGATTCTCCTAATTGTTGTCATTTTCGCCATCAACTCCTGCTCGGCAGGAAAAGAAGACAAAGAAGAGCAGAACGCATTTACCTCATTTTTTCGATTCTTCTATGCTTCTTTCTTGAAGCCACATACCGGAGATGGGACAGGCAATGGCCAACAAGACGCTCTGGAGAGCTTCTACAAAGCACAAGCCGGTGTTTACGATGCGACGAGGAAGAGGTTGCTAAGGGGGAGGGAGGACATGCTTGAGCTGGTGGCTGCCCAACTTGTGCACAAAGCTGATAAGGATAGAACGCATGATACCAAGCGTATATGGGTTGATGTGAGAGTGTTTCTGCTTCGTTTTGATATTCCAAGCTGACAAGTACTTTACAGATCGGTGGTGGAACTGGATGGAACATCGAGGCGATGTCAACATTTATCTCTGTCCCGGACTTCTTTTCTAGTGTTTATGTTGTCGACTTCTCTCCTTCGCTCTGCGAGGTAGCCCGGAAACGGTTCACACGGTTAGGGTGGAAGAATGTGAAGGTTGTGTGCCAGGATGCTAGGACCTTCCGCTTGGAGGATCATGAGAATAGTCCGGATACGTTAGGCTTCGCACGTTCTACATCTACTGGTAGCTACCTTGAAGGGACTGCCGGAATTGTTGGAGGTGCTGATCTTGTCACCCTTTCGTACAGCTTGTCTATGATTGTAAGTCAAGTCTTCTCATTATCGATAGCGGTTCAAGCCTCTTGCCACAATCAGAATATCGTTGCAACTATTTCGAGTTCATGTAGTTGTTGACAAGTGCTAACGCCTATAGCCTGACTTCTATTCTGTTATCGACTCTCTAGGCTCTCTTCTTGCACCCTCTGGCACAATTGGAGTGGTTGATTTCTACGTTCAATCTATTGTTGATTTGAGTTGCAGGAATTACACCGGGGGGTTTATCAACCGCCATGTAAACTGGTTTGGTCGACTCTTCTGGCGTGCCTGGTTCGATGTCGACCGCGTTGGTCTCGAAGCTGGTCGCCGAGACTATCTTGAATACCGGTTTGGGACAGTCTTGAGTGTAGACTCTCGAAACTATCTTCTGGGGTCGATTCCCTATTATGTTTGGCTGGGTTGCTCGAAGCGCCCTGCCTTCGGTTCATCGAACTACCCTCACGAGATCGTTGAGCGACTCGATGCTGCGGTCACAGAATCACCATATTTGAGCCCTACCAATCACACTCAAGCTCTTTCCCGCACAGTAGAAAGATCCGCGCCTGTAGAAATCCGGTCGAAGGCTTTCGATGCAGCGGTTGTCAATCTGTCTGCTAATCTCCCATTGCCATCATTCTTCTACCAAAATCACCACTGGCGTATTTACTACGACGATCAATTACAGAAGCATACACAGTTTAAGCATGAGTACATTTACGCTTTCACTTGGGAAGATTCTCGAATTGATCACCGATTGCTGAAGCTTAGTGCTGATGATGTCGTCCTGGCCATAACTTCTGCTGGAGATAACATCCTGTCCTATGCTCTGTCCTCACCCGCTCGAATTCATGCTGTGGATCTCAATCCAAACCAGAATCACTTATTAGAATTAAAGGTGGCAGCATACACAGCTCTTCCATACGTGGATTTCTGGAAGCTATTTGGAGAGGGTCGACATCCTCAATTCCGTTCTCTCCTATGTTCGCGACTTTCACCTCATATGTCTAGCCGATCATTCCAGTATTGGCTTCAGCATACACAAATCTTTGACGCTCCTCGGGGGCGGGGACTCTATGAGACTGGAGGTTCTCGCCATGCTATTCGTGTCGTGCGAGTTCTTGCTACGATGCTTGGTCTGAAGTCTCAAATCAAGAAGCTACTGGAAGCTAGGACTTTAAATGAACAACGCGAGATTTGGACCAGGAAGATTCGACCTTTCATCATGTCAAAACTTCTTTCATACTTCGTCGTTTCTTCTGAGAAGTTCCTTTGGGCAGCCCTTGGTGTTCCGCACAACCAACTTGCCATGCTCGAAGCAGATCACCTTGCCTCAGAATCCATCTCTAGTCCCTCTACCTCTGACTTCCCTCTCGGTCACTCCGCGAAAGAGCTCGACTCAACACGCGGTCAAGCAGTCTGGGAATATATGGTCCAAACCCTCGACCCCGTCATCGAATCTTCCCTTATTGGATTCGAAAATCCATATTATCTCGTCTGTCTCAACGGCGCCTACACCCATCGCTGCCACCCGGACTACCTCGCGCCAAAGTCTTACGCTAAACTCTCACATCCTAACGCCTTCAACGGGCTGCGTATCCATACTGATGAAATCAACGAGGTTGTCACTAGGTTAAAGCCTGGTACACTAACAGTCGCGGTTGTGATGGATAGCATGGATTGGTTCGATCCGGGTAGTGAGGAGGCAGATAGACAAATTGAGAAGTTGAACCGCGCGATGAAGATGGGAGGTAGAGTGTTGTTGAGAAGTACTGCGCTTCGGCCGTGGTATGTTGATAGATTCGAGGGACTTGGCTTCGTGAGCAGGAGGGTAGGTGCTCGGATTGGAGGCGTGTGTATTGATCGGTATGATTGCCCCTCTCTCTTTCCTTTGATAGCTCTACTATTCTAGTACAACAGCCAACTAACATCCCTACGGCGTCAATATGTACGCCTCATGTTACCTCCTCACCAAAATCGAGGATATCACACCTTCTCCCAAAACACCGTCTCGCGAGAATTCCGTGGATCCAGAGAAGCTTGACCTCTGACTTCACTCACCTTCACCGATTCTGCCAAGGGTGACTAAGGGGTTCTTTGGCTTGGAGGTGAATGTCTATAGTTTGAGATATTTGGATAAAACGCCTACGCAGGAGGATGCTTATTCAAAGGCGAAGGATTCAGACGTTATCAAGGAGAATAGAACTAGATTAAAACAAAATAGAAGTAGGTCTGTTTAGATTTTGTTGTTTCGTAGCCGTGGTGATACCGATGTTTCTCCCATTTCTGCCTTATTCCTCGCAAGGTCCTATGGTTGTTAACACAAGCAACGAACCATTTCACTTCATTGATACAACATCAAGAGTTTACTCAAATTTCCAAGTCATTAAAATAGCAAGGTCCATAATTCCACTACTTAGTGAGAACTCAACAAGAGATTTTCCATCTTGCACTTCTTCTCTTCACCTTCCTACAGTTCCTGAAACGTGAATCGCTAGACGCGACCAACGACAAATCTTACCAACAGTGTAATCTGCTGTTTTTATTCTCAAGACAAAGGCATACGGTATTGAGTCCCCAGTGGAGGAGAGCAATAGAACATGTATGTTACCCCTGATACATCAAGCGATCTATGACACTCAAGCGGCCTATCCCGCTTTCGAAATATATACACCGAGGGATATGCCTATAGAGATGAACGGAAGGCTGTGAGAAAGGATGCCTGAGTGTTTGTACTCTAATTGTTCTATTTCGGATGAGTTTTATTGCTGCTTGTGAGATTGTGTAATGTTTAAGTTTGTCTTACACTTTTGTTATTATTTCATTGTGCAGGGTACGAAACCTCCGACAGCAAGAATAAGATTAATAGAGCTGATTTTAGGTTTTGGTTCAAATATCCCTGGTTATGGCACTTTTACAGTGAAGTTCCAGAGAGATTAGCAAGTTGAAATATGAAGAGTTACGTCGAGCATTTGCGTAAGTATTTTAGACATCCAACTTTTACTGGGTTGAGTATGTGCCTTGAGTTATCAGGGCCACAAAGTTGGACGACAAATATCGCCAAGGCGTTATGGAAGAGTACGAAGTAACCAATGATATATCATTACCACATTTATGGTTCTCTTGACTAATTGCTTTTAGTGACCTGCAAGCCATCCTCGAATACTTTCAAACCATACAATATTGGTATGTCCACAATACACCAGACTCCATCCAAAATACACAGGGCTACTCCTCGTCATCATCATCCTCGAATCCAGCTTCCGAGTTATCATCCTCTTCCACCTCCTCCACACTCTCGTCATCACTTTCAGCTCCTGATTTAGCTTCCTTTTTCTCCTGTTTCCTTTTCTTCTCCTCCTCTCTGCGAGATTCCTCGAGAAGTTTGACTTTAGATTCCTTTTGTTTCCGCTGTCCAAAAACAAATGCACCAAGAGGAGTTTTTTCCCACTCGAAACCCTTCAGGAAGCCTTCAACGCCTGCTCGATTATTGGGTGCGAAATCGACCTTTGCCCTCTTCTCCTCGATGAATTTGCTGTTCACCTCCAGCTTTTGTACTAGTAATACTAAGGTGGCATTTATCTTGTTATTTTTGTTACCTGATGATTTGTTGCCGGCTTCTTTCAACCATCGCTTCATCATCACCATCACGGGTAGTGCGAGTTCTGGAAATGCGATGCTGGTGGACCACAACACAAAGAATTCCGAAAGAAGTTCGACGACTTGTTCACCGACTCCATCCTGATATGTCCGTGTTCGCAGGTAAGATTTGGGTGCCTTGTAATTCGACGCAAAGTCGAGGCTCTTGAGAGTGCTCGCCTTGGGGGGCTTTTTCATCTCTGCCGTATTGAGAACTTCGAGAAGTGCAGATGCTAGTGGGATATATGTGCCTGTTGCTCGGGAGAGCCGTAATAAAGACCGAATCATCTGGAAGCGAAGGGGAAAGTATGTTGCGGTAGGGATGAGGCGCATAGCCCCAAGGGTTACTTGGACAGTTGGGTAGATTAATAGTCGGAGCTGCGACTCTTTCCCACTCTCGGCCTCTTTAATTGGACTGCAATGTTCCGACAGTACACAGGACCAAAAGTCCAGGGAGTGCACATATTGCCAGTTGTAGACTGTCTTGTAGCTTTCTTTCTGGTTGTTGGTTATGCTGCTTCTCAGATGGATAGCCAGTTGACGTATAAAAGTAAACCCTGTAGCATAACCAACATCCTGATCAATACCCCAAAGCTCTGCAGCGGAGTTCTTCATGAGATTGATCCCCTGTATCGTGTGGACTGACGTAGTCCTGCTTCCTTTGATAAGTCCCTGGTAGACAGTTTTCAGCACAGCTTCTCGAAGTCCTGGATCTCCAATAACGGCTAGTCTACGTAGAACGAGGAACGCTGTAATTTTGGTTGTCTCCGAGCTCGAAGGATCTGACCAGATATCAACAACAGTCTTGACGATATTCTTGAGTATCTTTTTGAAAGATAGTAGGTACGGAAGAAGAGGCGTTATTGATGACAGGGTAAGCTTCAGAGTCGCGGCGTCAGACAGAGTCGAAAGGAGATGTTGAACGGATGATGTGTGCGATTTGAGAAGGGGTGTAATTGTTTTGAATTTCTTCGAATCAGTTGAAACTCGGACTTTGCCAGTCATACTCTCTTTGACTGGGAGATGATGGCCAAGAACCATAGGAACGTTTTTGAGAGTGGTGAGTAGAAGATCGTGGTAGACATTAGGATCCGAAATAGCGTATTTATAATCCTTGCCCTCATCTTCGTTGACATGCGCAGCTGATCGGAATGCAAGTACAACCTGGCGCATGGCACGCAGTGAATGCTGCTCTGTCATGGCTTTCGTCCATTTCACTATCATACCAGAAGTGACTTCTGAGGAATCTGTATCATCGTCCTCCACTTCCTCTTGCTCTTCAAGGTCATTCTTCTTCAATTTCTTCTGCTTCTTTTTCTTTGGGGCATCCTCCTCATCGCTAGCACTCAAGCCATCAATCTCCGCAAAATCAGCGTCCTCGTCGAACTCGAGAGCCTCTGGATCATTCTCTTTCAGGTACTTGTAGAATGCGGGGTCCTTTTCTGCCAGCGCATCCATTGCTCCTTTGCTCATGCCAGTCCCTTCTTCCGCATCGCTTATGTCTTCGCCATCGCTAACAACGGGGGCTCTCCCCAAAGAAGCTTCTGATGAGTCGTCACCACTCTCATCTTCTGGTACAACTCGTTTTCTCTTGCCAAGAGTCTCTGAAGACAACTTGGACTTGGGCTTCGATTTGATAGTAGCTTTTTCTGGAATATCGAAGCCGCCTTGAAAGAAGTCATCCACATTCATCTTGCCAAATGGATCTTCTTTTTTAGCCGTATCAGGCTTGGAGTCGCTCTTCGCATCTATCCCGTCCAAGAATTCGGCATCTTTGGCATTCCGAGCCTGTCGTTTGGCCTTGACCTGTTGCCGCTGTTTGATTTTTGCACCGGCTTTTCTCTTTTCGAGAACGTCCTTCAAATGGTTCTTCTCGAATTTGCGGGTAGATTTCTTCGTACTTTTTGCCATTATGCTATGGTCAACCCGATGACGAGGGGGGTTTCAATTGTTGCGTCAAAGACGTTGCGAAAGGTTATTTGTGAAATCATCGTTATCGCTGGGAGTTTTGCAATCTTTTTTTCTGCCGGGCGGTCAGAAAGCTCCCAACCCCACCAAGCCCAAGAACGCGACGACAGCTTGAGGCGAGTAGACTAGCTCAACAAGGACATCAACCATATCGACGACTCTCCGATTGAGCCGCAAGCAATCTAGCTTACCTGGATAATATGTACGCAACACGTCAAGCATATGCTCCCACCCCGCATAGCTATATTCCGAACACGACTCTTTCAGCAACTATAAATCTCGACGAGGTAGGACAATCTACGCCATGCCTGCTACTTGAAACTAACCAGTATGTCAGGAAGTCAAGCTTTCTGGAACAAGAGCCGAACGAGATTTGCAAGATTCGCTAGCAGAGGTTTTCAGCATTATTATCACATTGGATGAAATCGAAAAGGCATATCTCAAGGATGCCATACCAGAAACTGATTATACGGAGACCTGCGAGCGATTACTGAAGCAATACAGAGCAATCTTGACAGATGAAGCTGTAGCTCGGGAGTTCGTTGACCTGGAGACTTTCAAAAGTAATTGGGATGTGGGTGATCAAACCTTTTACATGCAAAACTAGGATTGAATGTTTTATAGATGGAAGTACCACGGGCAACTGAACGGATTCGAATTGGACTACCTAGCACAGTAACAGCGCCATCGCATAATGCGGCAACAACTAGCAATACTGGTACAAATGGCACTCTGATTCTCGAAGCGACCCAAGACTTCATTACATTTCTCGACGCACTCAAACTTGGACTCTTCGCGAAGGATCAATTGCACCCACTACTATCGGATGTCATACAAAGTGTCAACAAAGTCACAGACAGAGATTTCGAGAGCAGGGGCAAGATAGTCCAGTGGCTGATCACGCTCAACCAGATGAAGGCAACAGAAGAAGTTACCGAAGAACAGGCGAGAGAGCTTGAGCTGGACATGAACTCCGCGTATCAAGGTTTCAAAGCAACCTTGAAGTGATAGCGGTAGCTATGGCGTCAAAGCTCCATCGACCCTCTACTGACCAACCAATCTACCTTACCACGTATCTGTGTATGCTATCACAGTTGGAGAGCCACAATGATTTCGTGCACCATACTACTTTACATCGAATTAAGCTCTACTAACCAGCAAAGAACGCTTCATGACGGGACCAACATTGCTGAGAGACGCAATAGTTGTCCATTCGAGTTTCAGAGCGTAGAACGGTGAAAAATACAACCGAATTTGCTCAAGGGCAATGATTTGTTAGACTAAAAAGGTCCAAAAACTCGGATACACAAATTCATCTTCAAATATGCGCCTGACCTGCTCCAAGACAAATTTCTCGACTTTGCCAACGTTCTTCAAGACCTGCTTTCCGTTTTCCCGTTGTCCTATCTCACTCTCTACCTTGATCTCGTGAAGCAATCCTCCCATTCTCATGCCAGTGGAGTGATTGGCATCATCTCTCTCCTCGCCAACCGCGGCGGAGGCATCTTCTGGGGAAAGAAAGCAGAAGTGCGCTCTTTTGCGAATGTGTGCCAGAACTGCAACTCCGTCAAATGACAAGCCGGTAATGTTCAACTTGACAGGTATTCCAACAAAGCTTGGCATGGGATAATCGAGAAGAATCTCTGCTGTCAAGGAGAGCCGAACATCCCCAGAGTACCGAACTCGGAACACGGTTTGGAGATCCTCTACTCGTGATTCTCGAAATCTCCGTGGAGAATGCGGTGTATCCTCTTCGCTATTGTCGTCCGGTAGCCCGTCTCGGGTTTGAGGTCTGGTGGTTGAGATAGAGGGTGCCAGCGTCGATACGCTTGCTCGTTCCCGCAGGAGCCGTTGGGCGTCAGCTGTAGCTGGAGGGGACAGCGAGCTCCCACTGGGTGTGTGTTGGTGTCCCCTCACAGTGGGAGGGATGGACGAATAATCGGGCCAGCCATGGGGAAGGTGTGCTCCAGCTACAGCTGCGAGGGGTGTTTGGGTGCCCGACAATCCGGTGGCAACATGCGAGTGAAAGTAGCTGAGATTCGACGTTCCGCCTGGGATTCCAGGTGTGTTAACACCCAAGAAAGGACTTCCCAGGTCGCCGGGCGCCTGCGCCATTCTCGCAGCGGAGAATCTTGTGTCGATGTATGGTGGAAGTTGGGTGTTCTGTCCAGTGGTTCTCTCATGCCTGTCCGTCCTTCGCCTTTCTCTTAAGCTGTTGTCATTTTTGGACTGCCAATCACCATCAGAATCCTCACTGTTCTCGCCATCATCCTCTGTCTCTTCATAGAAGTCTGGCAAAGGATCGCATATATCCTTGATCTCAATTTCTGGAGCCAGCGATCCAAAGTCGAAGCCGTGAACCTTGACACCTTTGATGAATCGAGGGAGTGTCACCGTCTGAAATTTGGCGTCTACAAAGTCTCGAATTTTTTCGGCCAGCGCGGTGCCATCCGGACCGGAAGTCAACGTCTCCCAATGGAGATCAATTGACATCTCCACCAACCTCGAGAATGTGTTAAAGTGCGGGTGGTAGCTCGTGGCTCACCTGACGAGGAACATCGATCTCCCGTCATGCACTCAGTGGATCACACTGTGAACTGCTTATGCGCGTCAGTGAGGAGTTTTTGTTGGGTTGATCGATCCAACAAGTAAAACGACGGGGAGTTGGACTCTCGAGAGGCTCACGGCGCAGCAGTTGGAAGGAATACGAAGTACGTTCGTCTATCGAGATGGCGTTGACGAGGGCAGCACAGGTGAGGCGAACCATGAGGTGTTGGTGGCTAGTGTCGACTATTGGACCCGAGAATTTGGGCCGAAGAGTGATTGGTCCAATGATCAAGATTAGTGGGACAAAGAGCCGAAAAGGCCATCAGCGGCCCGTGTCACGCCAGGGAGGGTTGAAATCTTTCTTTCAACGTCACCCACCAGTCATCGTATTCTTCCATCTCCCACACCTCGTTCGAGCAATTGCAGCCTCTCCTACCCATCTTCGAAAACGACGTCGACGCCGTGGCCGGCCTTGAATGGCCTTATGTTTCGCTGCTCCTCGAAGCATGAGATATATACCCTATACATTTTCAAACAGATACGCTAACCTGATTCCATATGGTGGCTATGGTGGATGGTGTTGGACATTTTACTGCTGACCCTCACTAGATCTTTGCATTTTCCCACTTCCCCACAGCAATCATTCCTGTAAGCTGCTTGCTACTCGAGAACCAACACAAGCCACTTGCCTTTTTGAAGAATGATTCCTCAAATAGCCAGAGAGGAAATGGTCCCTATTCACAGATTCATTGGACCCAAGCATGCTATAGGACTTTCAACAAGTTCTTTCAAGCTGCCATACATTTTAGAACGATCGCCTTCGGCAAACTGCTGCTTCCATCTGCTGCTGCTCGGTGACTTGACGTTTTCCTCGGCTGGTCTGCAAGGTGACCTGCTATTCGATACCACTTCATCGGTTTTCCGATGCTAAGCGCCAGCCTCTTCATCTCGTGCTCAATATTCCCACTGTTCACAGTGATCTGCTTACGTATAAGCGCCGATGCCTTTGCGCCGCCTCTACATCCTGATTTTTTGTATCCTAATTGAGGAGATTTCGCTAGCGGGTTTCGATGCTAGTATCTACTTTCGACATCATATCCGGGCCCGTTAAGAAGAATATTGAAGGGGGCATGCCGGTCAAGAGTTCACTGATGCGGTACATCATCCTCCGAGTTTACTGCGAGTCTCAGCGTGCACTGAAGATCGATTTGGGCCGTGTTCGAAATTTTGCCACCGGTTGAGCATGCTTCCCTCCTAAATATTTGTTTCTCGATTAGGGTGAGATAAATGTCTCGAAAACATCCTACATATCAAGATTAAGAATGCATAAGGGTCGAGATAGAGAGATGTGATTGGTGGCCAACTTCTCACTCGATTTGTTAGTCACTTTATCTTCGTCTCTCATAAATCCAACATCCCGGAGATATATGGCTCTTACTCCAGAATCTTAGCCTCAAATGGTTAAGAAATCTCGAAGCGATATTGTTGGTGTTTACCATTACCCGCAAATTGTTCGGTGAGATGGCAAAAGGCCTATCGATTGACCTTTTCTTTTTCGATCATGGCCCACGCATTCTTGCCCAAAGTTTGAATGCTTTGGGTGGATCTACCCGACAATGTCCCCAAGGTCCAGAGACCATTGTAACAAAGGAGGTTGTCTTCCAGCAAGCTAGAGGCGCCAGCGGTGCACCCTGATGTGGCAAGATGTCACAATAATAGGAAATAAAGGGTGGTCTTTAGTGTAAACTTTATCCTCTTGGCATGGTTGGCCATCCCGTAGGTGTAAAGATTGCTAAGCAAGCGGATGGCATTTGACAACCAAAGGAACTGCTAAGGTACAATGTGGCCTCCAACACCACTAATCCCAGGTAAAGAATGGACAAATGAAATTAAAATTCGGTTTAAATACCAATTGCAATCCACTCCGAGACAATCGAAACCCCAGCCGCCCACTTCGAGAGAGCTAAAGATCAACAAGAGTGTAATCCACCAGATATACTCACTCTTCAAAACTCTCAATCATCACTAGAATTTATGATTAATGTCATATTTCTTAATTGGAAGACGGTATACATACTGGTGTCCTAGATCGCACAGACCTTGTTTAGTCTCAATCTTCTCCTGGACCCCTCTGGGGCATTCCAGTGTCGCCCTATCCTGCTGAGGGCACTTTTGGAATAGCCTGCTTATATGCTCGCAGCCTGTCCAAACCGTTATATACCATGTGCACATTTTTTGGATGGTTTTTGAGGAAAGCTATGCAGCAAAGAAAGTCAGCAATTGCTTGGTCGTAACTATATTTAGTAATCTCCACAATATAATCAAACATACTTGATTTACAATTTTATGAATTGGGAATTGCTAGAATTGTGTCGAAAATCTGTGAAAGAGTGTTATTGAGAAAATCGGTCGAAATTTTCGCGGCTACAACGGTAGAGATTCTTTTACATACCAGAGGTTTTTTTGAGGCCTGAAAGGGCTCAGGAATTCGAATAATAGAAACCAAGAATTGGGCGGACCGAAGTCTGAGTATTATTCTCTGGTTTCGAGTCAAAACTTGATAAGTTTGCGAGAGTTGGGAACAGCTTGAAGACCTAGAGCCAGAGCTGAGTGAAGGGCGAGGAAAAGTTGACTTTATACTTCATTGTACCATACCGAGTAGAGATCCACGTCGTGTTGGTTTGGCTTGACCATGGGCTCTTTGCTAGAGATATCGAACGGCACAGTAAAGGTTTTAGTAAGGCCTGCTCAACTATGGCTGTAACAGCTCGTTCTAATATTCTTGGTGGAGGCGCTGTTGGGTCGGGACGATTCTTCCACCCAGGTGAAATTCTCAGTTTCCATAGTTGTCGATGGCCCAAGAACCGCTGTCCAAACTCCAACACGCACTATGTGTTCAAATCGAAGGCACTTTAATGATCAGGCGAGGACAATGAGTGCTAAGCAGGGGTTAGGCCCCAAAAGGAGATCCTTTTGCCCCAAAGAGGATTAGAATATCGTTGGACATAAATCAATTGCAGCTCTCAAGACATCAAGTAGTTCTATTTGGACTGATAGGTTGAGTGGGGCTACGAAGTTACATCAGGATCCATTTGCTCTTGAACACAACAATGAGCGACCACTGAGGAGGATTCACAAGAATGGCAGCAGCGCCATTTGCCAAACCAGGATGCACGAGTGCCTACAGAGTGTTTCGGGGATCTGACAGTCCAGCCGAGTAAGTCCATTCATCAGCCCGTCCCAATAACAAAAAATAGCTAAGTAGGCGAGCTAGGCTCATGCGTGCAGGCGATGTGAGCATCTTCAAGGCAGAGACCTACTTATGGCAATTACAGGAGTGGCGCTATTCTACAAACCCTGCTGATATCACTCGATCTGTCACTTACTGAATGGTCGTTCATTTGATTGGCGTACTTACGGTCCCATCAGGACTCGGAGATTTTGGGATGATGGCCCAGTGAGAGATGGGAGGGTTGCTGTACAAGGCTGAAGCCCCCTAATCCTACTTCTTCTTGAGGGACACCGACCGGCTAGAATCACTCAACTCCTACGGATCAAGGCCAACAGCCATGGCGGTCTTCGTTTGTCCCCCGGTGTGGAGTAAAGCCGATGTTGAGCCAGGACCAAACACCTTGAAGCGCAAGGTGTCTGTAAGAGGCTGAGGGCCTGGGAGGTGCTTTAAGCGAACAAATGACGACCAGGGTAGATTTACACCCGGCTAGCGCTCCCGTGGCCCCACATCCGCTAGCTAAACGGTTTTCCTGCTCGAACGTTCATCAGAACACAAACACGATGAACCTCCCTTCTACGGATGCTCTATTCTGCAATGTACCGCGCTGCAGGAATCGTACCGCCATCTGTCGGAACCAAAGGTGCAACACAACTACACAGCATAATTCGCCCCTGCGGCTACAAGCATTCACCGTGAGTGCCATGTGCAGATGCACTTTGAATGAGATGTTCTGGTACACAGGTGCCTCCTCAGATGAACGAGAAAGTCTTGCCCATCTAATCCGATACTCAAAAGATATCGAGTATTGATGGATCCGAAACAGACGAATCTTAGGTAGACCAGATCTTCCCTTGGCTTTGGTGTACTCGGCTAAGCAGAAGGGAGGCGGGCGTTTAGGAAGAGGCGTACTTGCGTCTCTCCAAAGTCACTTGGTGAATGCACATGATGACTAGTAATCACCGTGTCTACACGCGTCACATACGCCGGTACCTCCTTGGCTGCGAAGATGTCGTGCGTCACTTTTCGATCACTACCGCCTGCTGTGCTACCACTTCCGCCCCGTGAAACAAAACGACAGCTGCCAACACAACATCCGCAATCTCTCCGATATTTCTGGCTTCCTGCCATCTCAGATGTCGCATTCCGATGAGCTACATGGGCTCGAAGAATATTGCCCTCTCGCCCGATCATGATTCTACTCTCACACGGCACGAAAAGATACCTCGCACTTGGCCCTTTTGGTTTCAATTTCTTCATATATCCACATCACTATAGTACGAGGCAGAATTTTATCAGACTCGATCCAGTCGTAACATCAATCCTATCCTCATTCCCGAGAGACAAAAGCAGAAGCACTTGGAACATCACTTCCGGGTCGCAAAGAAAAATAATGGGTTGTAGCGATCTCAATGCCTTTTTCTGCTTCATTTAGCAAGTGCTTAATAGTCAGCAGCTGGCAACTTCAGGCTACAACGCGGGCCAATGAGCGAGTCTCTTTTCCCCTTAACCAAGGAAGCGCTATTGAAATGGTAGCTGTCCGTTGATGTCACATTATTGGCCTTCCTTCAGAGCCAAGTCTATCATTTGGCAACAGGACAATTTGAGGTTGACTCCTGACCATGGTGTTATCAAGGACAATGGGACTTTGCCGCACGCCTTACTAACGAACAGCTTATTCAGATCTGTCTGGAGTTCCGGAAGCACAAAACCTCCTGCATCATTCCGGTGTCATGCTATGCCTGGTTCGGGTTCTCGCAATTACCACCTGTGATATTCCTTCCGATTCCGACCAGAACCCAACGGAAATCGCAAATGAGTTTGGAAAGCTGCATCAACTCGAGGATGTCTGATGCGAGTCTGATCTTGCTTTGAATCGCACTTCACCTTAATGGCAAAGATGAATCTACCGTCGCGACGGCGCTTACAGGGTCATTGGAGAGTAAAATCATGCAGGCTATTATAGTGATCATGGCACGAACACGGGGATTCGACAACTACTCACCTTACCAACAGACTCGACTCTTTTACTCTAACCTCTGCTAAGTCGTCGTGCTGCTATTAGTAAGTGCAATGCGCCTGAATATAGGGTTTAACATGAACTTTGGAACACAATATTGAGACGACCACCGTATGCGTCCTTGATGTTGTGAGGTACTAAATATACTAATCAGAGCGAACCAGGGTTGCGCTCATTGGCAGTGTCCGTATCAACCACGAATGGCACACCATTTCATTTTAGTGATCCGGACAACCAAAAATCATATCCGGCTTCAAAGGGACGCAAGTTTCGAATTATCTGCACTGGCCAAAACCACGACTGGTCGAGATATTTCTACAAGGTACAACCTCGGATGATTTTGCTTGTCGGTGGAGTCCGCATCCAACCGTTGGCGTAAAGACCTCTGGACGGAGTCAATTTCTGCCTCATAGCCAATGGAGACTGTCAAATCCTGACCCAGTAAGATTGTCGTTGTTCTGCTAATCCATTGGCTAACCCTCCATGGCTGATCAGACCATACTGTGCTTTCTCAACAAGCCTCGCGCCTGAGTGGCAGCACCGCAAAGAGAAAAAATCATATTTCAACGCTCCTTTCCGGTTATCAGAGGGCAATATCGGTAATTGCCCTCTTTACTTTTCGAGACATGAAGCGGGGGCGGGGTAGCAAGGGGCAACCTCAGATATCTCACTCGCTTAGCTCCCCGACTTCTTTTCTTGAGGTTAACCGGGCTGTCGCTTCAGCCAATCAGATCTGGCTTGATCCGGCTCCCTCGAGGCTTGAATTCTCGTGCCCCTAAACTTCCATTGCCCCATTGGGAAATATGCTTCATTGTCGTCATTCTTTTCGTCGTTCGACCTCATTTCATGATTTCATTCACAGAATTTTTGGTGGTTTGTTCTGGAACCTCTGATTGACAACCAGACACGATTGTCGTTTGCGCTTACGAATGCATTGCTTATCCCGATCACCCGACCTATGGCCATCCCACGTGCATTATCTTACAGGTGGAAGTAGGCCCACCGCATTCTTTTGCGGCAAGGACAACCCCCACTCCACCATCTTTGCATGTCTCGCACCATTTTCAAAATTCGAGGGTTTAAATCCTCCTTCTCTCTAGTTAATTCTCTTTTCTTACAGCTTTTTCTGCGACCACGAAGTAAATCACCCAAACTCTACATCTGATACAACGACTTGTCGAATTAAGCACTCAATCTTTTCAAAGACGTTCATAGTTCAGTCAAAGGCCATCTCAAGAGAAACCTATTCTGCAACCTTGCCTTTTAGGCCTTTCGTGGTGGCAACTCAGCACAAGAGCGTCTACTCAAACACCAGCGCAAGACATAACAATTACTCGCCCCCATTCCCACTATCGTCCCCTTTTACTTATTAAAGTATCAACAATGGCATCACCATCGGCTTTCACCGCACCATCTCGCGAGGAGTTGCTTGCCCTAGCTTTCGCCGGCCAAGAGAACTTCGTCCCTGCCGCCGAAGAGTCACATATGGGGTTGCCTCACGCATTTCTCTCATTAGCACCGGCAACGAGCGCATCCTATCCGCCACCTCGCAAGACTTCCTCCTCCTCTCAGACCCCAACCCATTTTCCCCAAGGAGAGAAGGTTGAGGCTTCCACTGTCACCATCGAGGCAGTGCCCGCGCAGACTATGGGACACACCATGTTGAGTGCTCGACGTAGCAGCAGTATCGGCAGCGAGGCTAGTGCCGGAGCAAGCCCTAGTCAGAGAAAGAGGTTCTTGAAACTCGGTCCCGTTCATCATGGTGAGGACAATGATGGGAGCGGTGATTGGAGCGAAGAAGTTATTGTAGGGTGATATCTCCATCATAGGTCCAGCTTGCTTGAGTTGGTGTTTCATTATGATGGCACGGTGGCATTCAGCAAACAGTGTTTGCCCAGCGCAATTCGCTGTTGAAATCACAGCGGGAAATGGATGGTTAGTATGGCGTTCAATCACGGAGGATGACCATGGGTGGGATAGGCGGTTTTTGAAAGGAAGTTCTCGTTGTGTTTTATCTCAGACTGTGGTGCCACAGCTGTAAAGGTGTAAGCATGATTTCCTTTTCACGACATCATGATGTTCAAATTGGGGATATGGTTTATTGTTTCTACACAGAGCCTTGCATAAATTTATAGCTTATCAACCCACAAGTATACTTTCCTACTATGATGCTACTTTGCATTGGTTTTGAGGCATCTTTCAGTGATTATGTTTTCTACTCAATTCAGGAGTGATATCAAGTCGCGAACAGTGCTTCCCTCGCTTCCGCTTCCCTTTTGAGTTTCATGCCAAGAATAGCCTCAGGCTTGCCGCCTAAATTCTTAATTAGAGCTGACTACAGTAATTCCACCAAAATCGAGTTATTTCCCTTATACGAAGATTGAATTTGTTATTAGCTTGACCGACCGACTTCTACCTAGATAGGCAGTCAATAAGTATTTACGTATGTATTTTCCCTAGGCATTTATTTGTAATTGTGGTAGTATGCACCACTCACCGAGATCGAACAAACTGATTCATCACCCCTGCGAAACCCTTCATTGATGCCAAGAGATGGCGCCGCCGCTGCAACCTAATTCGAATCTTTCAACTTCTTGAGTCACCCTAAGTTCAGCCAAATATCGTCATGGCTCCTCTTATTCGTCGACAGGATCTCCTCTGACAGCTTTTACCTTTCCTCCCGGACCTCACTGCCCCATTTCATGCGACCGTCCGCAACTAGCAGAACGATTACATCTTGGTGACGGTTCGATACGTATGAGCAATCTTAGAGTTACAGGCGGCTATTTACTTTGGGGCTTTGCGGCCGAATTGTTGGGAAGTTATCTTAAAGGCGCGCCTGCCGCGTAAGATCCACTCGGCGAGACCTGGCTGGCCATCGTATGTTGGCCTGCTCGGTGTTGGTTAACTTTAGGTGAGATAAACGCAGCGGTCGGTGTTTGAGGTTTCAAGGAAGGGTCTGTCAAAGGTTGTTGGGGAATTTGGTCATTAGAGAAATTTCGTTTATCTATGGAGAAGCCGGAGACCAAAGAGACGGCAGACTCGAGTCAACACCATTGGCTAAAAAGCGAGGACAGTGGGGAAGTTCTAATCGAGTACTGGCTGGGAATTTGTGGCCACCTGCGAACCTTTTAATTCTAGATATCTGCAGATCTTTAAGGAGAAAGAATTGCCTATTTCGGCCACGGCCTAGTCGACTCATCTTGCCTCAATAGCAAAAACTTAACGTCCAAAATAAAGAACGCGAAAGGGCATCCAAGCACGAGATCACAATTCGAAACGCTTCACCTAGGGACTTCAAGTGTTTCAAAGAGTGTGGTAGGAATTACCACGAGCACAACCCAGACAGAAACTCCTACTAGCTATCTGTACATATTTATTGTCTCCTCACCGTCCAAAAAAGTTGATATTGGAAAGGTATCAGAAGAATGATTATGGAAGTAAACGACCATCGGGTACTGGTCTGAGTCCCTTGAATGCTGCTCGACGCGGCCAACTTACTCAGAGAAAGTATTAGAGCTTGAAACTGTTACTTCGCCTACCAAGTACAAGGGTGCAAAGAACGCAGCTTTTGCTAATTTTAGGGGTGGACATACAGAATTATGGTGGTGTGGTGACGATAAATGGGGAACCATTAAGCTAAAGAGGATCTGCGGGGTGAAGGTTACAAGCAGTGTCTGTCATAGGTCTCCCTGATAGTCGGGACAGTGGAAAGGCAGACTTCGAAAGCTCAAAGCGCACTTGGGTGTTAGTGTGACCGCATCTTCCTAAAGAGATATCAATATTAGGACGTTTAAAGTCACGATGGGAGAGTGCCGGGATTCTGATAGGACCTTTGAGGTTGAGTTGAAACTGTAACACTGCAGCAACTTGCTAGATATATGGGGCGAATCTGTAGCCAAGCCTCATTTTTGTACGGCGAAGTGCTTCAGAACCGCGCCAATTTTCAATTTGCACATTCGGAGACACAACACCATCTGATCCGTTCGAAGGACTAAGTCCTGGAAAGGCACAGCACAGAGCTATTAATTTGCTGAAAAGTTGGCGTTTGTCAGTGTTGGATGTCGGCACAGCTGAAAGCAACCCTTGCTAAAGCCCAAGAAGAAGGACCGAGGGAATACTGAAACATGTTGCCAGCTGAAACTTAACTATTGGAGAGGTGATAGTGACAACACAGGTGACATCGGGCGGGAAGGCTTCAATATTTACCAGGGGAGTTCGATCAAGTATCTGATCACTTGGGCAAAGAAGGGTGGAATTGGAGACGGCTGAGAATATAGAGTATCCGTGACCGAACAGAATTTGCTGTCTAATGGTTGGGCATATAGATTCACAAATTCCGACTAACCGGTAACTCCCAACGATGAGAAACGTCAAAATTCAATCCCTCAAGACGGGACGACAATAACCGAGGAGGCTTTTGGAGGTCAAACGGAGCCCCCAAGAAAGTTCAGTTCAGATAGGGAACACTAGCGCTTCGAGCAGGAGAACCCTGCGAGGTGTACTCAAATTTCTCAAGCGACAAATATCGAGCCAGAGGCATTGAGAAGCAAAAGACGATAAGTGAAATGGCTTTTGGTGGCCAACTCGTCTCCCAAAAACTTCAGATCAGTTGCAGTACACACCCTTTCCAAGGACTCAAACACTTTGAAGCTATTCGAAAGCACAATCACAGAGACCAATATATGCTGCAGCAGAAGTTCTTAAATCACCAGATATGTTACTCTGTATACTATTACATCTCTCCCATCCAACTCTGGTCATGGTTCAGGGAGTCAACAAACAACACGGTTGGTGGAATTAACAACATTGCAGGTGGAGTGGCAGTAAGCTTCGCAGAACACATAACAAATTGGGGTAAGTATCCTGAAATCTGGCAAAGAAAAGAGGTGACGTGGCGTAAAATGCTTGTGTTTTCTGGCCGTGATGAACTAGAAGAAATGGAGGTAAGGATGGATACTCACGGTATGCATGGCCACTATTTTAGTGAAGGGACAATGTCTCTGCAGCCACCGAAGGAGAGTCCCATGTTCCCACTGGGTTCTGGTCTAATACTCATAACTCGCTTCTACTTTACGCGCTCTCAGTGTTAAAGCGCTTTGCATGGCTTTTCGGTTCGCTGGGATGAACAGGGAACATATATGGAAAAGATTAGTTTCGGTATGTCACATTATCGCGAAGTCTATGACGGACCAATCCTCAGTGCAAATGTTTGCCTCCCACGATATGACGATTTGAATAAGTGGGAAGAGGAGGTACTCAGGTTGAGTACGGTGAATCGGTGCATTGTGGGCTTGATGTTGATAATTATTCGGGCTTGTGATGAGGCCTTTCATCAAGAGAATCATAGTTGTGGTTGGGATAAGGTACCTAAATCACCCGTCGAAACACCTGTCGAGACCATGACAGCTAATTGTTTCACTAACAACGAAGCGTTTCATTTCGGGCTGACTCGTGGTACGCTTTGAATGGAATAGATGATACCTGAATCTTGTTTGAACGAAGTCCGCACGTCGCTATAGCTCTTATATAGCCCACATATATCACATTGCTTGAAGGCATCATGCTACACATAATTTTAAGAGAATTCTTCCCCATGTGACACAAAAAATATTTTTACAGCCCAAAACTTCAAAGTGAGTCTGACAATAAAAAGAACTGAGCCCTCCAAGAGTCTTGCAGATATGATAGGTTCCATATCGCGTGCATGTGGGAGGTTTCGCCTTTCGAAGCCGATGAACCCCCCTCCCCCCCAATGAGGAAAATGATCAATCAGGGTCGATTATACTGAAAAAACATAGTTTTGTCATATAGTAACCAAATTGAAGTTATAAAACCAAATGTCATCATCCGATTCCTCGAACCAAGCTGTCACATAAACTCAATATACCTCTTAAACTCCCTAAACACAAGTATTCAAAGTCTTAGCTGATAAATTTCGACAATAATAAGAACAGATGCTGTCTATCCACTGGACCTTATTTGATGTGTATTGGAGCCCAGTAGTTCTCTGCTATCCGCTTGTAGGAATTGTCCATAGATACGAAAACATAGTTGAATATCTCAAGACTTCAAGGATACCAGCAAGAAAATTATCGCCCGGTATCTGAGAGCCAAGCGATTTTAGGCCATTCAGCGTTGAGATCCTCCGTTTCTCTGACAAAGGCATCTATGTCAGTGTTGGAATCTACGAGTGAGATATGGACATGACCTGAGTTTCCAGACAGGCCCTTGAGTCGGTTTTGCCATGAAATAAAGCGTTATTCTATGCCCCATGCCTACAAATTTGGCAAGATATCTTCCCTTGGTCAGTATAGCGACCTGTTAGCTTTATTCTCTGGCTTATACCACACTTACTTGAAAATTATGGCCCTTTCTGCCGGTTTGCTCAACTCTGAGATTATCAAAGCCTAAGTAATGTTAATATAAAAACATTCGGTGTATGATTTCGACGTTATCTACAACTTCAGAGAATCCCAGCCCACTCTCAGTATGCTAACCTTCAATTCCACAATCAAACACCATGCAATTTTTGAAAATGCTCAGGAAATAACCTTTTGAAGCTTATATTCGTGTCAACCTGTATCAAAACATTCCTTCAGACAGCAGTCTTAATTTAGCACGTTGTGTTTTAAAAAAAGTAGCTAGATTCGCTCGCTGATCTTGATAGCTTCTAATATATCCTCTTCGCCGGTGTTTGGTAATTGACGAATTCTAATTCCACTTTGGAAGCGCAAAAGTCAGCATCATTGCCTAAGAAGATAACAAGAATTACAATCGCACCTCCAGTTCTAGCTCGATAGCCATGAGTTTAAAGCTCATCGCACTTGGTCCTCAGATACCACGACCGCATGGCGCCACAAGCTTACCATCGGTCCGAATTCTAAGTAGCAAAATTAGAATGTTGTCTTCCCGAAGAATTTGCCGAAAGGTCTTTATATCAGGAATCGCAATGAAGCCTTGCCCCCCCCCCCCCCCCCCCCCCTCTCAAAATCCCCCGAAATAAATTCCGTCTTCATGATATGTATAACGTTGTGCATATCCCAGCCAAATAGCGCAGAACTCATTTCAACCCCATCTTTTGCCGCAGAGAAAAACATCTCCTTAGAGATGAGCTTCCCACAAGGCAAGCCGTCTGCATCAATACATGCAACCTTGACCTTGCTATCGTTAGCGAGAAGCGATTTCAGGTTGGGAAGGTCAATGGGTGTCAATAGAGTGACAGAGGCAACCATACTGAAAGAGGCAGGAGAAGTTTTGGTCTCAGAAGAACAGCAAGGTGTAAACAAAGCTCACCAGAACATTGTTGAAAAGGATAATGCGCATTGTGAATAGAGGAAGTCTTTCCCAACACACTATCGCTGTGCACTAATAAGGATAGCTCTTGACAGCTTCTCTAGAGCTCACATTCACACATGCTGGCATAAAGATCCGTGCCGACTCATTGTGTCAAGCGGAAGAGTAAATTCCCAGTGTTAGCCTGCGTAATCTCCCATTCGGAAATTGGGAGCGCGGTCCTTCACAAGCAAGTTCTAAAAGAGGGTGCGATGGAAACCGCCACCAAGCCTTGTTTTAGTGGATATCATGCATTGAGCTCTCCTTCCCTTTCCTCCCTTCCCATGTTCAACATTAACCGCTAGAGTAACTTTACCGCGTAGCACGGTTCTATACCACACACGACAAGACCGCCCCCAAGATTCACTCCAGCGAGAATACTTTTGCTCTCGTAACCTAGATTTTGTCATAGATTGGGCTCAATGGGGGAACTTAGAGACGAGTCTAGTGAGTTATGCAGCCCAAACACTTTATCATGTCGAAGATATTAGAAACTAGGCATAATCGAGGAATCGTTGATGATACAGTGTACCGTGACTCGACGAGAAGCTCTCAATTAGACTATGATGGAATAGCTAACTCTAAGATAGCTACAAGTTTCATCCTTAATAACCCACAAAGTCGTCGTCAAGCGCCCTGGAACCACATCCGCAGAAGCCAAAGAAATCGTCACAGCATCCAAATATGCTTTTACCACACATCAAAAGATCCCTCGCTGAGCGCAAAGTGATCGTCGAGAAACCCATACCATTGATCCAGCAGAGAAAGAAGAAGCTTGGAGAAGAACTGACAACACAAATGAGTTGATCTATTGCTTAATCCGCAAAAGTCATTGGGACTATGCAGATTGGTGCAGATTATCTCTTGGATGATACTGAGGACACCTTGAAGGATATTCCGGGTAGACCTGAAGCTGGATTCAGGAGGTGGGTGCAGAAGGTTCCGGTGAGACTTACACTGATGGTATTTACGTGGTATTTAAGTATTTCAATAAAGACTCGTCAAAATTTGAAAGTTCTAACATCAGAATTATTAATTTCTGTATTTGATCATTATCAACACACTGGTGCCAACACTGCTCGCTGGAAATTCTGTTATCCTCAAGCACTCTCCACGAACACCACTTATTGACGAGGCTCTCATGGACATCTCCAATGAAGCTGGCCTTCCAACCAATGCTCTCCAGATCATGTAGTCAGGAAATTCCGAGGTCTTGACGGAGATCTTCCAAACGCAAGAGATCAGCTTGGTTACATTTACCGGCTCGACAGCTGGAGACTTAAGTCTCGGTGCTGCAACAGCGAACAGAATCTTGCCTTTTAATCTCGAGCTCGGTGGAAATGACACATCATACGTGAGACCAGGTGCAAACCTTGGGTATGTGGTAGCACAGTTAGTGGACGGAGCTGTCTTCAAGTCTGGTCAGAGCTGCTATCGGTGGAGAGAATATACGCCCCTTTATTTGTGTAAGACCTCCAGAAATTGTTGAAAAGGTAGGCGGTGCACTGTCCCTGAGTATTTAAACCTTTGTTAAGGTAGCAATCTTCGCAGTTATCATCTTAGATCCCCATTTGACGGCTTTGTGAAATTAAAGAGCTTCATATCAAACAATAGGCAGTCAACTTCATAGTCCAATTTAGGCTCAGTCTTTGTTTTCAAGGCTTCCCAATCACCACATATATAGAAACTTGTTTTCCAATATGGCTGCTCTCCAATTAATCCATCTAAAAACTACACGCTCTGTTGAAGTTGACGGGGTTAAGAGAAAGCTTTTGAAATCCGTTGCGTTACAGCAGAGCTGGTGCGGTGGAAAGTGCAAACGACGAATTACATGTTCTAACCCTGGAATATGACTCGTCGAATATTACTATCGAGTAGGATCGTAAACAAGAATTCCTTATCAGAAATCAGCAGCACCACCTTTAAACATGCTATTACCTCACTTCTTGGAAAATCCGGTCACGTCATCTCGCTCGACACGATTTGGCTGCTTGCTAGCGATGGTCCTACTCATTAAGCAAGCTTCCGAGCAGGTCCCTTTAGACCGCATAGCTGCATCAATACTGTTACGTCCTTCAAATCGTGAAGTCCAGAGACAGGCCTCCAGCAGGTCTGATGATGTACCAAACGCTCGCTTGAGATTATGATACAAGCATGACGGTTCGTGAGACTGAGATCCGCAGAATCAGAGAACGGTACTGCCAGATCGTGAGCGCGACTTAAAGTCGTGGATCACCTTGAGCTACTGATTTTGTTCCACTGATGAGTCTTTCTTGTGCTACACTACCAGTGCGGTGAAGCGGGTATGCTTGCACGTTGTACAAAAGGTGAATTTTGTAGTCGTGTGTATTTATAGATACGTTTAACCTTTAATTCTCAGCCAAGGGACTCGAAAAATATCACGGCTTTTTACGTTATTTTGGATGATTTTTTCTCAATACAGTTTATTACAGTCATATCAAGATATTTGGCCGACTCGCAAGCAAGAATGCGATGGTGAAAGGTGCTGCGGGGTATGTAGCAATGACACACGTTCTCGCCACCACCACCATACCAAAGCACCGTTATCTTCACTGAGATTTCGGTGAACTGTTGAGTCTCGTGCTAGCTGATTTAGATCATTCCAATAGTGGTGTGGGTCTTGAGACCGTGATCTTTATGCTACGAGAAGGTATATCCGTTCTGATGACAGACTCTCGGCAGATGGCCTCCAGAAAGCGCTCGCAAAGGTCCAATCCGTGGTCCCTAAACATGACAGTCGAGTCGAAACACTGGCCGCCAATGTATCTAAGGAGGGCGATATCAAGAAAGCGTTTGGCTAATTAGACAGTTGGGGCGGTGTCGATGCCATGTTCAACGCAGGCATAATGCATCTAAGAGACGGAGTTTCCAAGGATTTTCTGGACAGTGTATGGGATCTTACGATGAAATTAACGTGAAGGGCGAGTGATGTGATTCCAAGCATGCGGCGCAAAGCTTGCGGAAGCATAGAAAGAAGAATGATAGCATCCTAAACACTGCAAGTATGATCGCTATTGTCGGTGCTACCACCCTGCAAGATCTATATACAGTGAGTAAGTGAGCTATCTTGAATCTCACACGTGGATTGGCGGAGGTACATTGTTGAGAAGGTAAGCCGAAGCCAATTCAAAACTGGCCGACTAGACATGTAGGCGTTCCTGACCTGAGTTATCGGGCTATCATCTCAATCATTTGTGTTCGGCGCCTCTCAAGTAAGTTTCTGGACCCCAAAATTGTGAGCATAGTCTAAGACGCATACAATAGTACACTGATGCTACAAGATTTTTTCGGCGACAATAAAGCAAAAAAATTCCGAAGGGAAGTCCACTTTCCAACTGGCCGATTCTGCTAGGCAATTGAACAGGCTCAGGCTGTCGTATTTCTTGCGAGAGACGAGTTTATTTTTGTCATTGGAACATATATTGTGTTAGATGATGGTTTGACAACGGCCTATGTGACCAGAAGGCCCTGCAACAATAGCTCCGCAGAATCTTGGGACAAGATATTTTATAGACTCTCCAAAGAGTGATGTAGAGGCGGTACTAGTCAGTCGAACGGTTTCGTTCTCTCTATCAACTATTTAGGCAAAAGATATATAGATTTGGTGATTTTGCATAGCTTTGCAAATATTCCAACCACCTGTTTCTTCGAAAAATCGCTCCCACATAAAATCCAATCCTTCAGCGTTTGTCGCATGTTGGCTTGGCCTATGAATTGATTCTGTCTCTAAGAATTTCTTTCCGAGCGGTATCTATCAAGCAATAATTAATGACAGCGGTTAGCCAATAGAGACTTGTGTTGATTTGTCCAGTGGTTGGTAAGATCAACAGGAAGATGGCGTTGTCCAGAGTCTATCTAGTCAAACCGGCGTGACCGTTTCTCGGTACAGAGCGACATCCATCTAAGAAATTAAAAAGATATAAAAGTAGAGCCTGCTTGAAGATTAAACCAGCAGCGGGCCGTCTACACTCCCGCAAGAGTGCGGTATCCATCCTAAAATGCGGCTTTGCAAAGATGCGAACATCATCATGTACTCGGTAATGTCTGTTGTGTTACTGTTGCCTCCGACGTCTTCAAGAAATTGTCAGCACTGACCTAACTCGAGAGCTTGGGATATCAGAATAAGCAAATCCAAGCAGCGACCAGATAGACAGCCAAAATATTGAGAACTTGCTGGTTATCGTCCCTCCTGTACTAGCTCTAGGCTGAGGATAGACTGAGAGCTATGTCTCGCAATCAAGATCATATTAAGGGTATTAGTGTAGACAAAATATTCCACGAGAAAGTTTCGAAATTCCACTAGATTTTTAGGCAAATCTTTGCTCAAAGATTATACCAACAAATATGCAGTCACTGATAAATGGTCGAAAATTGCGCCATCAATGTCTCCCTTTCTTGTCTAGTCTTGTTATATCGACGCTCTACAGATTATCAGCATATAGACTGACCTCTGTGAACTACAAAATTAATGCTCCGATGGCGAGAGGTAAGGAGCCTGGTTCGTTTACATTCATATGAGCTCTGATTTTCTTCCGAAACATACTGATAGACCGGCTATAATGCCTTAGAGCCACGCTGCTGGTTTTGGGAGCTGCGAGGCACTCCGGTGAATGCACTTTGGCAAGCAGTAGCCTTAATATTAACTTGCTGGAGAAAACAAAAGGAATGAGATGAGAGAGGAAGGTGTAGTCCGGCCGAAAGCTGTTTGACATGCTAATCGCAATTCTGCCAGTGTAGTAGCCTAACAATCCAAATGCATCGTCACCACACCCTGGCATGATAGAAGCGTTCTGGGAGATAGCTGTACGTCCATCTCATGAGCAAGGCTGTTACGTTCGCCGGCTCGACATTCGGTTTTCTCTCGCACTTTTTCTTCCTTACTCGACACATAAGACATCTAGTCCTGACACGGTAGATAGGTTGTGAACGCGTCGATGTATGTCGCGAAGACATGGTTGTGTTTACATGTCTAGGAATGATAGAAGAAGTTGGCGTTGGGTTTCGAGGGCCGAGAAGTGGAGAGGTATGACAATCACTTGGTCCCATCATTCTTAGTTTCAGCCAATTAGAGGCGCTCCTGAGTTAGAATAGCATTTCAATCTTGGGGAATACAAATGTACACAAATCATGTGTCATCCTTCGGGGAGATAGAGGGCATCTCGTTACATCTCTATCTCCATAAAGATTGCTTAAATTATCAGCTAAAACTCGTCCCACCTGTACCCTGGCCCATATTACTAGCCGCCAATCCATTACTCAAGCGTCTCCCACCCCCGGGGCCCAGCGGCTCTCTTAATCCAATAGGACTACTCAATCTTCTCTTCAGGATACACCCATACTTCACGCTTCCAGTTTCGCTCCCATCATTAGTTTTCCTACTTTGAATTCTTGACAGAGGAGGGCCATCAATAATGTCCAACACCTCCTCATTCTCGTCAAAAGTTACAGGCTCATCACCAGCCAAGATCTCGCGACCCACGCCCTCGTTAACGTCCAGGCCTTCTTCTTCATCTTCAGTATCAGAGCCTGTTTCTGCCTTATGGAAACCTTCCATTTCTTCAAGATACCAGATTGGAATTGCACCCATGGCAGCAATGACACCTAATAGCCACCAAGGGGTAATCACGTATCCGACTTTCAACCCCCATGTGAAAGCGGCACCCGCCATCGCTGGACCAAATGCTCTACCTATAGCACTAACACTGACAGCTACTCCGTTCAACGTACCGAGAATGCGTAAGCTGGAGGCACTATTTGTGAGCAATATGATACCACAAGGAAAGGCAAAGATCGAGGCACAGCATTTGACCACCATGATCCCAAACATGGCTACTTGTTGGAGTTCCGGTGATTGAATGAGCGCCGTGTATGGGGTGATGAAGTAAACAACGGGAAATACGCAAGAGCACCCTTTGAAGCAGTTTAGTACCCCGAATCTCCGTGCTGTGGGTGGGAAAATAAGGAATTGCACGAAGCCGCCGACAATACCATAGACTGTGAATAGGGTACCGATCCGTCCTGATCCAAGGCCGAAACCACCTGAGAATTTGAACGGTAGCTGCGTGTTCGTAGAGTCAGGGATCTGTTTGGTATGGTGCATGAAAACTGGGAGGAGTTGGTCATAGGCGATGGAGTGGAGTGCGAGAAAGGTGTAGACAATAAGATTGATAACACTTTGGCGGGTGAACACTTCTGAAAGTGATGGACGAGGGACTATATTTTTGGCGCTTTTGGTGGCAAAGTTGATGGGTGGAGAAGACTCTGACCCAGCTGAGGAGGTAGGTCTTAAGAGCGTGCTAGTCTCATCGACGGTTGATGACCCGCTGTGAAGATGTTTCTTTTTTCGCAGACGAAGCCCAAAAATCACCCTGAAAAATGTGACAATTTCCTGGCCCAGTCGAAGGCCGTAATCCTTGGTGTGTTTTCTGGACTCAAGTGTTTCCTCCAAAATGTCAATATTGGTGTTCTATATATCTGGTCGGAGTACTTTACCTTTAAGAATAGGAATCCAATGATGATTCCCATGAGAAAGATAGCCCCGGTAACCAGATTAGGAAGAACGAACGGGAACTTGATTAGAAACTTGTTGTGGTCAAACAGAGTTGGCATAGTTCGTGCTGGGTTGGCAAGAAAACCTCCGAAAGAGGGACCAAAAATAGATCCTAGACTCCATACAAGAGGCATAATCGAGAAGGCTCTTGGTTGTAACTCCTTTTCGGGGACCATTTCTGCTACCATCGTTCGAATGATACCGACTATAAGGTCAGCTGATCAGCAATGTCTTGGCCGCATACAAAAGTTGTTTACGTACCATTTCCATTCATTGCACCAGTAAGCGCTCTCACAGCAATCGCCATGGGTAAACTCGTTGATAGTCCCCAGACAACCATTAGACACATTGTAGTCGAAGTGCCCAGTAATATGGTTGGTTTTCGCCCGAAAGTATCCGAAGCTCTTCCCCACATAATGGCCGTTATACATTGTGCAAGTGAGAACACAGCTGATGTAATGCCAGCCCAATATGCCACGTTTTTCTTCTCTATCCCAAAACTTTCGATCATCTCAGGCTATCATGTGATGTTAGAATATTGGAGTTCATTGCTTGTGGCAGGAAGTATGAGGGATACATACAAGGTAGGGAAAGACTGAGGTGAAAGCCACTGGTTCAGCAAACCTGCAGAGCGCTGCCAAAACAAATTGTTAGCCAAATTCTCCGAACCATACGTTGACCGCGAGAAATTTTGGGATCAGATATAGATTAGAGAGGATTGTAGCGAGGAACTAGAGTAATAAGACATCGACAAGCGTTTGTGACTAGTGGAGGGGGCGACTATATAGTTCATAAGTTTCTTCTATCAGTGAATCAAACGGAAATGCCCTGAATCGATCTGTCATTCAGCTTTTGGAAGTTGACAATTAATCAGATCCTCTTTAAGTCGAGAGGAGATAATCAACCATAATCTTTGACGAACACATAGAGATTTGCTCAATTTTCTTCATAAAGTAGCAACTCGAAATGTCGTCTAACCACACTGAGCCGCAACCAAGTCCCTATAGGTGTTCGATAGAGGGCGTGAACACTTGCTGAACGTACCAAGCATTGCTAGCTGCTTTGCAGGAAGCTTCGGGGGTCCTTTTTTAGCCATGACGGTAACCCTGATTCTGAATGCAACGGTGTTTTCCGAGCCTCAAAAACTCGTGGATCGTAACGTAGCCTTTGCTCTAGGCCAAACATAGGAGGGCTCGTGTTAAAGTCGTCAACTGAAAAGTCAAGAGAAGTATAGTCAGTTGGTGGGCAAGTATGGTATGGATCGAATCTCTCGCTGAGAGGTGGGAAAGGATTCCGAGGGATTTGAAAGTACGAAAGACATATGAAGGAGAGGAAGCGTAGAACACGAAGAAGATTATTAAGAAGAAATATCTGTTGGTCGCGGTGAATCAGAAGAGCCTTGCACTGGCGCCCTTTCCCGGTGACAGGTGCAGAGTTGTACTGTGCTAACCCGAGTGGGCCTGGGTTGGCCGAAGTCGTTGTGGAGAAGGCAAGCCAGGCCAAGAGCAACATGAGAATGAGCGGCTGAGTCTTCATCTGCCTTTGTAGATTGCAAACTTCGCCATTAAAGCTTCTCCAGCAAATAATGATCCGATCCACACGTGAGTACGCAAGCACGCACGAGGTGGTTGATACCTACTACCTAGCCATTTTGTAGATTGGTGTTCATGTCGACAGATGAACCAAGAAGAAGAGCTCCTTAGCTCTAACTCATTGGCTCTGGCTTGGGAGGATCCATTTGATGTGGCTGATGTGCTAATGTTGATAATGATTGGTGGCCAGGACGCCACTTGAGCCGCTATCGCACATATCACGTGAGAACGCCACTTCTTGGCCGCGGGTGCTCGGACCATATTTCGGACGACATCCCAAGAAGCTGCGGGCAGCAGCTGCAAGCTCCAACGCCACTTTATATATTTGCTCTCCCACTCTTGAGCTTCATATAACCACAAAGCTTCATTGCAGCACAGCATCTCATAATTATTCACACCACGTACCAAGTGTAGCTTACTATTTTCGTGTTTTACGTGCAGTGAGGTGGGCCGTGGTGACCACAATAGGTAGGTGGCAGTATACTTTGCTAGCTGCAGGTACATACGCTCAGTTCGTAAGCTCTCCAGTCTCCTCCACCAGCTCCCACTTTTACGATAACGTGATTCCATATAATTCACACGACATCGTTTCACCTTCACCTTCATCTCAATTCCCTTGTTCTTGCTTTTACTTCTGATCCTGCATCCGCTTCAAACTAAACCTTGATGGTTGACGGTTGACGCTACTTGCAGTTGATCGGAATAGCTTCAGCAATACAACGACTGCTAACGCAATCATGACTAGACTTCGCCATGATAAGATGGAGAGTAACGAGCGAACACCCTTGATTACCACAATCCGAGTTAGGCCACCACGACAGCGCTACTCCCACTCTACCATTCGTCGATTTTGCACCGTCGCGCTATGCTCATCTTTGATTGCCCTCGTCGTCCTCTTCCTACTACCTGTCAGCCTGCTACCTAGGCACCATCATCAACATGACTTCCCCACTCCACCCGATCACTCCGCAAACCCAATTTCTTTCAAGGAACTACAAGACATCTTGATCGAAACCCCAAAGGAGGAGAAAGCGCAAGAATGGAGCAAATATTATACCTCGGGTCCGCATCTAGCTGGGAAAAACTATAGTCAGGCGCTTTGGACGCAAGAGCGATGGCAGGAATTCGGCATACAAGCAGAAATTGCGGTCTATGATACCTACATCAACTACCCTGTCGGTCATCGATTGGCGCTATACGAGAAGAATAAGACCGAAGACGCTGGTGAGGTCGAATCGTGGAAGGTGAAGTTCGAAGCGAGCTTGGAGGAGGATGTTTTGGAAGAGGATGAAACGACAGGACTAGAGAACAGAATCCCAACATTCCACGGTTATTCAGCTTCCGGAAATGTTACGGCACCATACGTCTACGTGAATTATGGCACATATCAGGATTTCGAGGAACTGATCAAGGCCAATATCAGCTTGGAGGGCAAGATCGCGGTCGCAAAATACGGGGCTATATTTCGGGGCCTGAAGATCAAGCGTGCCGAAGAGCTTGGAATGGTTGGCGCTGTTCTATTTACCGATCCTGGTGATGATGGACCTGACACGGACGAGAATGGTGTCAAGTTGTACCCTGACGGGCCTGGCAGGAACCCTAGTAGTGTCCAACGGGGAAGTGCCCAATTCTTGAGCATTGCCCCAGGCGATCCGTAAGTTGTATCTGATCTTTCTTTATATATGTACTGAGTTAGCAGAACGACCCCTGGTTATCCTTCGAAACCTGGTGTACCCCGTCAACCCGTCGAAGGAAAAATCCCATCAATTCCCTCTATTCCTATCTCGTACGTCGACGCCATTCCCATTCTTACTGCCTTGAACGGTCACGGTCCTTCGCCAAAGGAATTCAGTCAGTACTGGCAGAAAAATTTGGGTCTCAAGTACAAAGGAGTGAAATACAATATTGGTCCTTCACCCGACAACCTTGTCCTCAACCTCGTCAACGAACAAGAGTACGTTACCACGCCTCTTTGGAATGTCATCGGTGTCATCAATGGTACCCTCTCCGACGAGGTGATTGTGATTGGTAATCACCGTGATGCATGGATCGCTGGAGGTGCTGGCGATCCGAATAGTGGATCTGCCACTCTCAACGAAGTCATCCGCTCATTTGGTGTCGCAATCTCGAAGGGATGGAAGCCACTTCGGACCATCGTCTTTGCGAGCTGGGACGGTGAGGAGTATGGGCTCATCGGATCAACTGAGTGGGTCGAAGAGTACCTGCCTTGGTTATCCGTTGCTAACGTGGCGTATCTCAACGTCGATGTAGCCACAGTTGGTCCAATTTTCCATGCCGCTGCAAGTCCTCTCCTAAACAAGGTTATGTATGAGGTTGCAAATCTAGTTCAGTCTCCGAACCAGACTGTTCCTGGACAGACTGTAGGCGATCTGTGGGATGGCAATATTGCTACCATGGGTAGCGGCAGTGACTTTACTGCATTCCAAGACTTCGCTGGAATTCCATCTATTGATATGGGATTCGGCCCTGACCCTGAATCTCCCGGCGATACCGGTGGTGCCGTCTATCATTATCATTCCAACTATGATTCTTATCATTGGATGAATACCTATGGTGACCCAGGCTTTCACTACCATATCACAGTCGCTAGAATCTGGGCGTTGTTCACAGCAAATCTTGCGGAAGCACCAGTCATCCCTCTCAATGCTACAGATTATGCTATCGCTATCGATGGATACATCTCTCAGGTCGAATCAAAGCTCGATGCAGTGATTATGGGGACGTCATCTGAGGAGGAAGACATGGAAGCTCGCGCTCGTCCTACCCCAGCAGATCCTAAGGGTGATATCGGGAAGCTGAAGCTATCCTTCAACAAACTCCACAAAGCCGCACAGCATCTCAAGAGAGCAGCTCAACACCACGACGCATGGGCAGCAAAACTCACTGAAGAAGCAGGCAAAGATCTCCCGTGGTGGAAGTGGTTCTCGAAAATAAAATTGATCTTCCACATTCGTCGAGTGAATGAGAAATACAAGTTTCTCGAGAGGAAATTTTTGCACAATAAAGGGCTCGATGGCCGATCGTGGTTTAAGCATGTTATCTTCGCACCGGGATTGTGGACTGGATATGCCGGTGCAGTGTTCCCAGGGCTAGCTGAGGCGATCGATGCAAGAGATTATGGGAATGCGGAGAAGTGGGTTGGGGTTATCGAGGGCAGGATTTGGAAGGCTTATGGCAGTCTGAGATAGGCTTTACTACTAGCTGTTCCTTGAACCAAACAACCTCTTAACGTAGAAATAAAAAGTCAACACGCTCCAGACGCCTCTCTTGCTCCTTTGGTTGTTGTCCATTTCCCATCCGAGGACAACAAAATTAGCCAATACCGAAGGACTAATATCGTCAAGCATTCTGACATGAACGGATCAACCCAACTCAAGTGGTGAGCGAGACCCATGCAAACAATAATTCTACCATGTATAACTTTCCTTTTACACGAGCTGATCTCTTCACTTTCCTACAAACAATGCAAATTTAGGAGAGTACAGCTTGCATTAGGGGCCCGAATTGTGTCCGAGATATAACAGCCACAAGGTTATAATTCGCGCCGATTCGATGTGTGTTCTTAAGAGCTTGGGTCACAATTGGAACTCTGCCTATACTACTCCTCGATTCTTCTAGATATAATATGACAATCTACTAGAATGTCCTTAAATTTCTGGAAGAATGGGCTTAGATGTCCTATGTCCTAGACAGGATAGGAGAATGGTTTATACTCTCTTTCCTTATAAAGATGGAGCCAGGTTCCTCGAATAGTGCCTAGGCGTATCTAGAGTTTTGGGATTTTTATCGTTCTTTGCGAAGATCTTAAGGAACAGACAGAGAAATGTTTAAAGAAACCCGAGCTCCTCGGCACTGATGCGTCAAAAGAGGAGGAATGGTATCATCTTCTTCGTGCCTACCGACAGTACGAGACAAATGTCCTGATTAGCAATGAAACATCATATATGAGTCGATCGGGCTTCGAGCGTCCATCTACTATCTCAGCACCACTTGGTCCATTTGGTACCTGTATTTTCGCCGCTTCACATCCGTTACTATTGGTCGAGGACTTGGACGTTTTTCCCCGTCTTGATCGTCTTATAAGCACAATGATTGCTTCTTGACACTCGATCTATTTCGCGTCGACGCTAGTAATCGACCCAGCCACGATGGCTCACCTTCGCCAGTAATTGTGGTTACAGCTGAAGGAGCTTCGAACCTTTAAATGCACCACTGCATTGATATGATACAGAGCTGATTTTATCTTTGTCTATATCAGCGTGAAATTTCTCTCTCTATATATCGTTGCTGACCCCGGATTCACTCGCGATTTTGACTGCAACGCGAAAACTGCTGCTTTTCTAATAGATATCTTAAGACAGAGAGGTGGAAGTTGTGGCGATTACGGAAAATTGGATAAATATTCAGGATCGCTCTTCCTTCTCACCAACCATCACGTGGTAGACAATACGAACAAAACCATCGAAAGCCACGGATGGTGGGATACTAAGACCTGCTCAGACATAGTTTGTATATCTAAAAGATAGGAATGTCAGAAACATAAAACATCAGAAAGTGGGGGGGGGGGGGGGGGGGGGGTTGAAGATGTATAAGTAACATATGGCACTACAGACAATTTTTGATTGCCGCAAGATAAGAAAAATCCCATTCCGTGGGCACCTGCAAGAGCCTAATTTATTGACTACTCATCTTCAAGATCTTCTATTAAATTTTGCCCCATTCGACCACTATCATTTCTCACATTCTAACCAATACTGGCAGCATCAAGAAAATACACACCGGCGCCAATCCAGGGCCAACGACGATAAGCACATTACAAACACAACGCATCAACTGAGGCTTCCTATCGACGTCGAGTAGAGCTTCCATTATTGGGATGCCAAGAAACATACTCCTGACGCAACTGGCAAGGCCGTCATAAGAGCAAAATTCAGCCAACCGGTGGGGACTGATCACATAAGAGTGAAATACCCATCGATCGAAGCAATACTGCGGAAAGAAAGGCTCCCGAGCAGCGAACTTCCAAACTAGCTATATATAAATCTGACAGCCGCAAGCTCTCACACGTGGTCGAAGATATTCCATATGGTGACACTCGAGAAATGATCGACACAGCTTTCTCAAAACCGGCCGGGATCACTGGGGAGGGCAATTACAGCTTTACAATGATACTAAACCTTGATCTAAACCTTGAAGAAAGACGAAGACTCTACTGGTTCGATAACATATTGGGCAGTGGGGGTGGGAGGATTATCGCAACCGGGTTAAAAGCACACTCACAGTATTTTGAGGAGAAAAGCGTGCAGGAAACTTGGTTGTTCCGGGCAACACCCGTGGTAAGGCACGAACTGGCAGTGTTCTATGAGACTGCTTATTCGCCAATTGCTTTTGAGCTATAGTCAAATGTGAGTTCACAGCCACCACAAAGTCGATTGCTTGCGCGTCTGTGGTGGGGCAAACTAGATGAGGAGTTTGTTCCTTGATGGCAGCCTCAGTGAGTAGGATAGGTATTATGGACTAACATACGTACGGCGACCGGGAGCCCTTCTCAGACGGTTTCAAAATTTCATTATGAGTATTTAGTAAATCCATATATATTCATTTTTGAGCTAGAAGTCATGACCAAATCCACTTTTACAAATTTATCTTTTTCAATCAATTCAGTGTCAATCTGTGATTCAAGCAAGAGCTTGCAGTAAATATGCATCTAGCATGCTTGTGCCTAATATGGCCCAAGTATGAAGTCCGAAAGAGCGAGAAGAAAAGGCTAGGGTGCTTTTAAGTGCTATTTCTTTGATAAGACCAGCTGAAATATTTCCAAGAGGTCATGTCACCGTGAGTGCGCTTCTTACTAAAATCATTTCCCTCGAATCTTAGCGAGCGAATCAGTCGGAGGTTAGTCGCCAAACCGTTAAATCTGTCCGAGTACAGAGCAGAAGCAAATATTTCGCAATTTTATACACATAGAGTACTAGTCAATTGCTTTTAATCGATGAATTTTTTACCACGCACCCTACTATTATCGCCCATGACATTTCCTGTAATTATACTATAACTACTTATTTAATTAGTATTAGAGTTTAAGGGTTATATTAAGATAGTATTTACTCCTAATAATCTTTCAGGACCTCCTATATAGCCTGATATTCACTCTCTAGGTCGCTAGCATTCGCTGAAAGCTTAGGGTATCACTTAATAAGCAGGTTCTTAAGGAGCCACCAGACGTGTTCAATTGGGTTCAGATCCGGGGAGCATGGTGGCCAATCTATACGTGGAATACAATTACTTATGAACCATTAGTTCACAGAGGTACAGTATAAATAGAGGTATTATCCTGTGTAAATATATAGCCTGCATCCTTATAGTCGGCGTGATATGGACCCACCTGGCCCCTAAGTATAGCCAGGTCGCTTTAGGCAGAATAGTTATGCTTTTAAGACTTAAAATCCCTTTCTAAGATATAAAGGCCGCTCCTGCTTAAATCCTAAAAGTATAATTCCTGGCCCTTGCCCCGCACCCGATCTACTAAATAAACATCACTCTATATAAATACACCCCATTCCTCCGCATTCCTATACTGATTCCTAAGGCACTGTACAAGTCTCTGGTCGGCATGCTTTTATATTGAAAAGTGCAGGCGTTTATAACGCTAATTATTGATTCCATGCTTCTTTAAAAGTTTCTTAACTATAGAGATTCTATATCCTTGCCCACAGGCTGTAATGACCTCCTGATATATATCCTTTAGGTTTACGTAAGCGTGGCGGAGTAGGTGTCTTTCGTCTATATCGGTATGGATTTTGCCCCTGGGTACATAAGGAGTCGATACTCTGTCCGACTGTAAGGGGTCCCAACTAATAGTGTATTTAACGTGAAAATATCGATATTTATGTCTCTAGCGATTTAGGCTGAATATATACCCTCCTCTCTCTTCCCTATGATTCTCCCTCGCATATATGGCGTAAGACGCCCCCTTAGATAATGTTTAAGTTAATTGACCTCAATAGAGTACGTTATGGTGGCATTTTTATTATTATGAAAGATCAGGAGTTGGTGGCGCGACTCGCGAATTTTAGTGTCTTGACGTGTTTCGGTTAAAACCAGTTGACCCTAGGTGTAGTGTAAATAAGATAAACAATATAGATGAGAGGGAAAATGTGCCTAAGTGATATGGCGAAGGCAATCAAGCATGGAGTACAAGAATTGTATTGAATGAAATTATAGGAGGACAATCATGCAAAAGTCACTAGGTCCCAGAAAACTGATCTATTCCTTAACAAAATCCCTGCACTGTAGCTTGTAAGTCTGCTTGATAGTCCCTCGAGACTCCTGACCTCATAAGACTTATATACCTACGAGGGCCCGAATTGATGTAAATAGAGGAGTCATTGTGGGGTTTGAAATTCTCAATGCTTTAAAGCCAAACAAGAGTGATTTGTGAGCGAGTACAACTCATGCAAAGAGGCTGAGTTGTACATTGTGTATTAGAGGCTTGGTTTAAGATAATTGCGCAAAAGTATGAGGCTTTGCAGAATGCTGCTAAATAAGACCTATTGGAATAATAGTAAATGATTCACAGCCGCTTAAAATGACAACCAAACGCCACCTGAAATTTATAAAAAAACATATTTTGATTGCCATTGTATCCGAACGCGATTTGAACATCTTCCTTTTTATGTTTCATTATGGTATCGTAATTTTAATCCTGACCCGTGCAACCCTCCTCAACAACTTAAGCGATTGATCCTTCACCAATACAATTCTTGATCGGGTATTCCTTGCTTGTGCAAAGACTGATTGGTCCATCCACCCAGCTTAATCCTCCGTAGGCTTTAGATGTGTAAGTATCAGCCATATAAATCGTCTTGGTTCCCAATGCTTCTCCAACACATCCACTAGCCACAAAACCACTATATCTCACAGTCTTTGGATTACTGACGACGACACCATACATTCCGGCGGGGACTGTAAATGTGTATGCAGCTGTGTAAGACGAGGTCCAACTAGTCGACCATGCTGTACCGAGTGTGACAGAAAATGCCTCGTCGAACCAGCTTGAGCCAATTCCAGCTGAGATTTCGAGAGAATTGGAAAGTTCGTAGCCGGCTGTTACAGCAACGGTTGCGTCGGCCTCGCCAGCTTTGACAACTGCTGACATTGGAACGTCCCATTGGAGGAAGTCAAAGTTGGGGTTGGGGTAGCCAACATCACGCCATTTGCAACGCTTGTTCAGTGTAGAGTGCGTAGTTACATTTGCGGAGGTGCTATTGGTTGTAATTACTGGAACGACAGCTGCGGAAGCTGCAATGAGAGCTGCATTCTCAGCTTGGTAGACCGCTTTGTTGACAACTTGAAGAGTGCCATTGACAAAGACAAGCATTTCGTTGATAGTGAGCCCGCGAGTCTTCAGTGGAGTGGCGATGATGGTTGTTGAGGCAAGCGCCACGCTGAGAATAGCTGTAAAATACATGATTGTTGAATTTGAATTTCGAAAGCAAATTTAGCCGAAGGAGTGTAATATTCTTTCTAGAACGAGTGTGAGGAGCGAATGTGAGACCTGAGAAGGTAGAGAAAGAGATGAAATGAAAGTGCGAAAAGACTGGTGCTGGTGAAAATGGAAGAAGAATTGCGTTTGAGCATCAATGTGATATACTTATACCTTCTGATCCGAGTGTCTTTTCGGTGAGACCGAATTGGTAGAATCGTAAACGAAGATGATGAGTCCACAAGTTCATCCGATGAACTAGAACAAGCACTGTAGCGCCTGTACGCAACAACTGCCAAGTATAGCGCAGGAAGTTTTCATTTCTACAGATGAATCTTGTTTGATCGCCAATTATGGTCTAAGCGCGGAATCTGTAAGTTGAGAAAAAGCGGGTTCCAAGGTTTCTCAGTTGCCAAGTCCGAGATTCAACCAAACCCAAATGTAGATCGTGTCATCATTCAGGTGCCCGACCAAATGAGGAAGTACTCGAAAATTGATCTATTCCATATATAGCATCTTGGTCTCCTGCTAAGATGCAAAACCAGTTATGCAGCAAGAGAACTTCGATGCTCGTCAAGCCGGCCAGAGCTTGACAAGACAAAATAATCATTGCTGCCAAACGAATCGACCAGGACAGTGCATCCGAGTTTAAGTTGAGTTTGTCCACACTTCATACCTAAGTATGGTATGTATCTGCTAGATCATCGGCAAAACCCCAGTTATGTCACACTACTGCAAGACATCAGTGCAATTCTTCCGTGTGAGTTGTGCCTTATGATTCAGACTAAAGGGCCGTTTGTGGTATAGAAGTTGAGGCGCACACAAAGTATGTAAAATCCCAGCAGTCGATCGTCATGCGAGACAAAATCCCCTGACCCAGCTCTCAGAAAGTCGACCGAGTTCCCCAGAAGCCGGGTCTTTTAGAAAGTTAGAACTATGGGGAATTGTTTCACGTATTCGCTTAGAACACATCATTGTTCAAAAGGGAGATTAGCTTGATGACCATGCCCCCTTAATCGGTAATACCCGCGTGCATTGACCTCGGTCTGGGGAACGTTGTCAAGTTATGAACTTGGAGAACTCAACCTTAGTAGAGGCCCACCGTACAGAGTATCATAAGTTTATTCATTTCCCAGGATACTTTTACGTCCGTGAAGATCTTAAACACCTTATGCCAAGAGATTAGATGTGATGAAATCGGCTATGCCGAAGTGGATGCCGAGAGTTGAATATGGACTGGCAATGAAACAGTTGGAGGTTTATGGATCAGGACTTCGGATGCCGCCACAAGGTGGCCCATCTGTGCAGAGAATATGCATATTCCCTGAAGAGGCCCGAAGTTGAGTATATATCTTCTTGGTCCTCGATCAAATTTTCCACTCTATCTCTATCACAGCTGTTCATCGTCCCTCACACACCCCCTCAAATCCCACTCGCTCATACCACGCTTATCCAAATTACGTTCGTTTTACATAGTCAATTGCTCTCTTAGCAACATTCTTTAAGTACTTGTTTTAACTCACCATCTTCCACCCCATATACATCAATAAAACTTCGATATGCAATTCACATCTACCACTCTCTTTGCGCTTGCAGCGCTAGCTGCTACGTAAGTTAGAATGCACTCCCAATTATTCAATTACTTGTCAATTCTTACTGAATTTATTCAAGAGTTTACGCAGACATGCACTCTGCCGCCATTTGTGTCGATTGGGCAGGAAAATCTTCATTTTATAATGAAGCTGCGACTAAAAAAGCCTGCGCTGATTATCTCGCGCGAACTGTCGACAGCCCTTGTCCAGATTGCACATATGTCGAAGCCGAGCCTGCGCACTGTGAAAGCAATGGATGGCATTTGGATGGCGATAAGGTATGCTGTTTCCAAGCGAAGTTGAGTGTTGATGGACAACACATGCTAATTGATCAACGCAGACGAGCGCGTACTGCAAGGCAGCTGGAGCTGATGGATCTTTGGCTGACTAAAGGTGCCAAAAGGGGAGTTCGCCAGACTTGGAAAGGAGTTGTGTCATTTCCCGGGAGATATTTGTTATACCCTAAGGTGTGACTTATTGATAATGTCCTCAATAGTCAGTTCCTTACAGTAATGAATATTTATACAAAGCTTTTGAGTTGGCGATGGCTGATTCCTCTGGAATGTATTGAGAACGATCTTCATTTGATGCGAAGTCTGTGCTTGTACGTAAATTTCCGAGAGTTTCTACATAAGTTAACGATTTGGCCTTATCCCCCAGTTCTGAATACGTAATTAGGCTTATTCTTTGACTTGAATAGGGATAACCCAATAAAATATCCAGGGTTAGACTAAAGAGTACTCGCCACTCTCTATTCGAGAAGCAAAATGATTACCCTCCGGTCAGAGCCACATTTTACTTGTCCGGTCATATGATGAATCAAAGAACTTTCGCCATGGATGAATCCGCATTACGGGAACCTCACTTCCTGAAAAAATAATTACAAATACTGAGCTGCAAGAAGGAAATGACGAAGGACTGTAAAAGAACATGGGCAAAATTACAAACTATTTCTTACTTGTTCCAGGGAACTGTTCTATGAAGGTATTCGACTTCAAATGAAGACCACCCGAAGGCTTAGACGCAGCAACAAGAACCAAGATAAAGTGCATCGTATCATTCATCAGGATTGCTGTTTCTGCTCTCGATACTTTTGCAGGTCGTGCCTTCCCTTCAGCTTTTGGAGCTCGACCCAGCTTACTTGGAATGAATGCAAGATTACTCTTTCCTCATAAGATACTACGAAATTACAACTCTCCGCACATCTTCTCCAACAAACATCTCTGGCACCTCGCAAATTGTACTCAACCATGGTCTCCTTTTGGCTACTGCTACAGATCTATTCATTGGTCGAAGTCGCCGCCCACGTTCTCAACAACCGAAACCCGGAGATACCGTCTGAACCACCAGTTCCTACCTCGGCACCAAACATCCAATTGAAAGATAATCCTTCTTGCTTGATTCTTGGTGAAGCACTTGCAATATGCGGCTCCCTCACTCCCGATTTCAAAGACCTCGATCCTACCGCGCAAGCCGAATGCCTATGCTACTCTAGCACCGCGTGGGCCCCTTCCATTTTCGACTCTGCAGCTGAATCTTGCGCTGCATTTGCTTCTGTCAGCGCGACGTCAGCATATCCAGCTCTTTCAAACATTCAGAATTTCTGTACGAGCATTGGCGATGTCGTAAAGCAGCCGGCAAGCAATATCGCCACCACAACTAAAACAGCGCCCACTGCCACTTCCTCAGTATGCTCTGCTATGAACTCAATAATAAGCCTGTGTACAATGCAAACACCAGGATTCACGACATTAGATGAGAAGATGCGAGCCAAATGTCTTTGCTACTCTAAGACCAATACTTGGTCACCCACTGTCTTCGACGCTGCAGTCGACAATTGTAGCAAAGCCGAGGCTACCGGAGAGCCAGATTTGTTGGCATCCGCATCTCTGTTGGAAGGTTTATGCGCAAGGGTTGGGAACATCGCTGTTGAGACTCCTGTTATTAGTCTGCTGTCTGATTCAGTCTTGCCTACTCCCTCAACCACTCCGATGCAAGGGCCAGTCTCGCTTTCACCCAGTGGCCAACCGTCAACAGCCACCGACACTCATATCATCAGTGAGGTTACTGTCGTCCCTATTCCTGCTCCTGGTCCGGCTGCTCCAACCACATCCACTCCTTCTACCATGTCTCCCCTAGTGAGTGAAGACATGGCAAGCATGCACACACACACAACTGCTTCGACTACAAAGCACATCACTTCAACTAATACGAATCTCTCCAAGATCTCCGCGGCTGCAGCAGGTCAATCTCTAATGAAAGTTCCCGAGACGGAGGTCATCATCATTAGTCTAATGTGTTCGTTGGTGTTGCTTTTTTTATGCTAGCTGTGCTTCTTGGTAAATATTCCTGTAACGTTATTAGGGATTTGTAGTGCTTATTGGAAAACATGTGGTATACGAGGTATAACTCTTGGCATTTGACAGAAGCACAGCCAGCAAGGAATTTTGGGGAGCAGTTGTATTCGAATTTTTGGAGGACCTGTTGACTGCATGTATATACTCGGGTCTGTACTGAACTTAGATCCTTGCACACCACCATGTTCAGTGGTTGGCTGAATTTGCGATGACTTGGTGAAGGCCTGTCTACTTGCGAACGATGAGTGGAGAGTACGTCTCAATAGATGTGCAGACGATATCCCCGACACGGACTTTATTGCAAACCACTTCATCATGATATTGAGTCAAGGTAGAATCCTGTCAACTTATTATTTGTATTCAATACCGATATCTGATATCGAAGTTTGATCAAGATCTTGTAGGTAAGTGGACATTGATTTCAAGGGTTACAAAGTCAGTCTCGAGGCAGATTATCATGCCATCAAAGGGCAGTGTTTTGTTTCAAGAAAGAGGCATTACCATAGGACTCTGTTCAGCTCTTCTCCAGATTTCCAGCATCCTCTCTCTTCTCTTCTGCCTCCCTGTCATCCTTGGCAATGAGAAACCATGTAAACAACAGCGAGACAACGGTACCACACAGCAGAGCAATAGAGCAAATATAGCTCACACGATACGAAGGACCAAACTTAGATTGGTAGATTTGAGGACCCTAAATTATGTCAACCTCTATGCCATGGAGTTTACGTCATGAGATAATTAGGCAGCAATTTGGGCGAAGAAAAGAAGGACGGGTGTGAGAGAACGGAACACATACCACAATGCCCATCAATTGGCAAATTGCGTTTGTCATCCCAATTGCTAGGCCCGCAGTTGTGGTCCCATGAGCGGCTCGGATTCGCTCTTCTTCTACGTTAGCACGATTCTTCCAACTCCTTCCTCTTTCCATCTGTTCTAAAGTCGTAAGGGAAACCACATACCGGGCCAAATTATCGGAAAGAAACTCTGACTCGCCGCTGTAGCGATCATGACAAATAGATACTTCGCCACCTTATCCTTCACTGTCAATAGTAGGATGTAACACAATATCTGTATGAGTTCAAGACCGAGACCTGCGACCCAAGAGCTGATACGTTTGGTGTGGATCAGGTAGCCGAGGGTGAGGAGGATGACAAAGACGAATGTGTAAGGGGGCTTATTTGGTCAGTGGAGGCCTTGAACGGTACTCGATCGGGAAAAGGGCTGGAATTACCATTGTCATAAGTTGCGAGTTTGCAGTACCTGAAATTCCGAGTTGGTAGATGACAGTAGGCAGCACGAAGGAGATCCCCCAACCCCCAATACCATGCGTAATCCAGATCATGAGAAAAGGAACGAAGGTTGGGCTGCGGAGAAGTTCTTTAAACTGTGCGAGGTTGAAGGTTTTGGCGTTCATGCTTGGTGCTTGTTTGGGAAGATCGCCGAGGATGAGGCCTTTTTCAGTGGGTGTGATGAATTTCTCGGTCTCAGGATCTGGCTCTCCATCAGCATGACATGGAGACAGAAGAAGCGTAAATACTTACAGTCTGGAAGATAGAACAAGGTATACAGTGAGCAAAGAATGGCTGGAATTCCTTCAAGGATGAAGACCTGGCAATTTTTAAAAAAACACTGTCTCAATGGGATCATGGTGGACTCACCCATCTCCAACCTGCCAGCCCACCCGCTCCATTCATGAAGGAGATTGCATAAGCTAGTAATCCACTGATAGTTCCTGAGAACATACCACATGCATAGAAAAAGGCCTATAATCGATCAGGGTCTGTTACTCAATCTGTAAGTTGGAACTCAACTTACTATGCGCAGGGGTAGCTTGTGAGTGGGGTACCAGAAACTCAAGTGGTATAGCACACCAGGATAGAATCCAGCTTCAGCTAAGCCTAAGAAGAAGCGACAGGACAAAATTCCAGCATAGTTTTGTGTAGCACCTTGACACATGGAGATGATGCCCTAATGAGATTAGCATAAAAATATTCGTTTACACGGAAGGCAACAATTCACCCAAGTAAGCATGATCCTACTCATCCATACAGACGGTGAAAACTTCTTCAGCAGAAGAGTAGCCACAGGCTCAAAGAACATGTAAGGATAGCTTGAAGTCATGTCAGCCTATGGTAGAAGCTCTATGAGGACTTGCACTTACTAAAATATACTCAATGCCCAAGCCCATTGCTGACTTGTGAGATTGCCCAGCTGCTTCTTTATCCCAGTTCCTTGTTCAAGATTGATGATCGCCGTGTTGGTAATATTCGAGACGTGTATTCTCATGATAAGATAGACGAACGAGTACCACAGCAAAAGTCGTTTATCGACTTTCCGACGGGCTTTCTTGAGCTGGATCGCCTCATTTTCTCCCTCAAGAGACTCATCCGACGAAGCATTGCGTGAGGATGAGTCTATTTTTGACTTCTCTAATACACCAGAAGTTGGGCTGGCGTCAATTTTTACCATTGCTGCAGAGATCTTGACTGCCGAAAGGGTTGAGATTGAAGGAACAAGGCGAAGAGGAAAATCTAGAAATGCTAGTTCTGGATAGCTACAGAAATACCTGCATTTTGGACCCGATAGAATGGTTCCTGGACTATCTAAGTAGAACCATAATTAAATATGTTAACCTAAGCACGTCTTACGTTGGGGCCATTGCGAAGTGGACTGCCTCTTGCTTAGCAGCCCATAGGATGAAGGAAACCAATCTCTCGATTATTTCCACATCAGAACAAGGGCGACAATATCCCACTCTTGAAATTTGATATAGTGGACTACTGAAAATCTTGCCATACACTAGTCTTATCACATAGAAATATCATGGGGATTTATTTTTGGACCGTGCTTGATAGGACCAAAACGGGAGAGAGGTTCTTCCCTGATGTAATTGATATAACGAAACTCAAACTCATCGAGACAGCACGCAAAGAAATCAACAATCAGATATATAAAGAGGTTGAGACGACTAGCCAATAGCACTTCGCTACTGCGTAAGTGGGGCAACTATCACCTCTTCCTTTCTCCAGATTGCGTGCTAACGATCTTCACTTTGACAAGTGCCTCGCCACATGGCTGCTGCAGATTGTACCCGTCGACCTAAGCTTTGGAACAGCTATTATTGGTCGTAGCTACAAGATAGACGAAGATAGACCGACTACTAACGATTTCTCCCAGCGAGAAGTAGCTTGCAACATGAAATGAAGGGTAACACTAGAGGAGGGGTGATAGCTTCCCCACCATTCGTCTCAAATCAAATAAGCCTTAAGACTTCTGTCTGACAGAACAGTAGCAAATACAGTCATCGCTCACTTTGCAAAAATGCCCTCTGCAATCTCAGCGCATCCCATAACACTCCCACAATGGGAGCGCCCACCACCGACGAAGGTTGGCCTTCCTTGGGCTGAAATTGCAGTGATTGATATATCGACCTTTGATGAACCAGGTGGCAAAGAAAAGCTGGCCGAAGAACTTCGCCATGCTGTGAGTACGATAGCATGCAAAACGGGAGAAATATCTGACAAGGCCACAAGGTCCATACAACAGGCTTCTTCAGTATCACAGGCACTGGCTTCACTGACGAGGAAGTTACGAGACAATATAGCATCGCTCAAGGATTTTTCAAGTTGCCTGACAAGGAGAAGGACGTACACGAACTAAGATGCGACTTTGGAAAGGGGAATTATTTCGGATTTCGTGCGGTAAGTTTAGTGACCGCAAGACCTTGGAATATACGCTTACGACAGTCAGTCTGGCGAGAAGAAGATTATGGGCACAGAAGTATTGGACAATGTTGAAAGCGTAGGTTGTCATACTTCTGCGAGTTCGAAATTCCTCAGTTGACAGTCAGCTAGTGGAACTTTCCAAAAGACATCCCAGAGTTGGCCCACGAGCCACAGCACCCATTCTTTAAGGCATTCCAAGAGGAGATAGACCACTTTTCGAGAGTGAGAGTCCTTTCTCGTTCCGACACCTGAAAAGGAGCTGACTGAATGTTAGCGGTCACTGGCAATAGCTACGAAGATCTTTACCTTGTTCGCTATCATCCTCGAGCTTCCTCATGACTTTTTCTCCTCAAAGCACGAATACGAGTCAAAATCGGAAGATCATCTGCGTTATATGATTTACCGCCCTCGTCCTTTGTTCCAAGATGCCCTGGTAGAAAATAGCTGGTCAAGAGCGCATACTGACTTCGGTTCTTTGACACTTCTATGGAGTCAGAATGTGGCAGGATTACAAATTAAGACCACTGAGGGCGATTGGAAATACGTCCCAGCAGTTGAAGGTGGAATAATCTGTAATGTTGGCGATGCCATGCAGTTTTGGTCTGCCGGATATCTTAAATCCACGATCCACAGAGTGATCAGACCTCCACCAGACCAAGATCATATCCACAGACTCGGAATCTTCTACTTTGTCAGGCCGGGAAACGAGACCGATATTGCACCTGCTCCTTCACCATTGTTGGAAAGACTTGGTCTTGTGAAATCAAGCCAAGAGGGAGTCGTAAGAGAAAAGGTCACTGGTCTGCAATATGTGAGGGAAAGAGTGAAAGATTATCATAATCATAATGATTATGCAGATCGTCGGGGAAAGACGTTCAAGGTTGGTAATTTAGAAATAGAGGATGAAGCCGCCTAGTCACTTCTTCCTATATCAGCAATGAAGTTTACGCTTCTCATATTTAATAAAGATTTGTTTTTGCCGAACATGTTGGATAGTTGTCTCTCATGATAGTTCGAGGGTTGGCATGTCGAGGTCCCTAACTGGCGTCGTCACGTGACTATACGGTGTTCGGATAAACCTCCGTCAAGTCATTTGTCCTTTTCTCCCCTGAATCTCATTTCCCGACTAACTACTCATTTCACTTTGCTTTTCGCCAATCATGGCATACGATCATTTGGCAGCCCCTTGATCTGGGGTAGCCAGGGGTCTTAAAGCATTTCCACTTGTCCCTCTATAGCAACTTGCGCCTCGGAAGCATCATTTCATTCCAATCTTGCAAATTGCTCACACGTCTTCATCGACGCGGGCAAATATCAACAAGCTGGGCAGTCTCGCGATGCCTTCCTTGCTTTCTTTCTTGCTTACGTCCTATAAACCCTAACGATCGCGCTGTGCAACACTTCCGACTGTCATGGAGCTTCCAGCAGGTGTTAATCGCAGATATGCCTCCATCGCCATCTTCATCCTCGCTATACTTTGGATATGGGTGGCGTTCGATAGGCCTTACAACATTCCTTCACACATCTCATGGGACATCTACTCGAATCGACCAACAACAAGCCCCTCTCTTGACGTCTTCGACTATCCTCCGATACGATCCGCCGCCTTTCAGGAGATTTGCGCCAACGCGACTTTCGATTCGAGCATAACTTTCGCCTGTGACGATGCGCCCGGAGATGTGATGGAGGTGAGAAATTCGATTTTGACGTGCGTTCGATATGCGATGAAAGTCGGCGCGGATTTGGTCATGCCTCGAATAGCCATGCGCGAGGATCATACTAGGGAGAAGAAGGGAAACAGCACAAGTCTGGATTATATGTTTGACCCAGATTATTTTGTTGAGTCTATGGATCATTTCTGCCCCGACATGAAGATCTATGAATCGGCAGCAGATATTCTGCGACAGAAGGATATCGTTGGTCCTATATCGCTAGTACCTGAAAGTCTTGTCAAGCCGAATGCCCATGGTCAAATACCCCAAGGTGAATGGAAGTTTGCGTTTGACACCTGGTTGGCGAAGCAAATGCCTTCCAATGGCCGACATATCGTCATAGAGCTAGGCCACTCATTTCTCCAATATCCTATATGGAGTGACGATGCAGAGTTCGCTGTCTCTTTTGGGAAAATCCTTAAATTTGGATATGATGTTCGCACATTGGCAACCATGACACTTGTGAAGCTGTCCAGCACACTTCAAACGCCCTTCGATATCGGATACCCAATCATTCCAGAATCTTTTCTGGGTGTGCACCTCAGCACTCAGAAGGATCCGGTAGGCGTGACTTCGAAGGTAGACAAAGCCAATTATCAATATCTCATCCAATCGCAACTTTACTTGGATCAAGCTACTAGCTCCAATATCACTGCCATATACGCATCGTCTGATTCAACTGAAGATATCTCAGCATTTTATAAAGATGCAGAGGCTCTTGGGATATCAGTTTTCACCAAATTCGATCTTCTCAAAGGGCAGGACCGGGCGACACTTCTCGACTTGACCTCAGATCAGCAGAAGATGGTTGACTTTCTGGTTCTGTATAAGGCTTCTGAGTTTCTTGGTGTCGCCCATTCGGGTCTTGCATGGAATGTCGCGCTACATCGACATAAGTTTGCCCAACAAGTTGTGTATTTGGACGGACCAGAGGCTTTCAGTGATGACTTGAGTCAAGTTTACGGGACACTGAAGAGCCATACCGAATTTAGTGCTGGCATGTGGCCATAATCCCAGGATTTGAACCCTGAAGGCCATGTACGAAAATAAATAACGACTAATGTATCAGCACAACTGTACGAGGGTGAGATAAGGAGGCTGGAACAATCAGGGTGAAGTCGTCAACTAAGACCGTGGCAGCACGGCAACCCAAAACCTGGTTTGCAACTTCGAACGCTAGTCAGCTCCCTAGCTTGCGGCGCGAAAGGTCTCTACTCGCTATCCAAGTTCATCTCCCTCAAGCGAGGGTCATCTCCCTGTTAAAGTCTGCCCCTCGCATAGGACTGTTTACTGTCAAGAGATAACCGTTTTACGATGAAATATATATACCCAAAACATTCCTGCTCTTCAGATGTGTTAAAGTACTCAAGTTACTGAATTTGATATAATAATCGAGGCAAAGTCTCTGGTTTCCTACACATCCTCCAGCTGGACGTCATTGAGAACTCCTCCCTCGTCCTCAATTGTATCTGTCTGCTTCGGTTCTTTGCTCGCTACACGCACGTTTGGACCCTCGTTCCATCGATCTTCTGCCAGCAGCGATTACCTTTGAATGTTCATTGCATCGGGAGCTAGTGAAATTCGTGCATAGAATTTCGTGGCGCTCCACAGGAGTAGTTCAATTGTGACGCGCAGTTTACAAAAGTCCAACGGCTCTCATTGCTCGATCAACAGATGCTTGATCCCCTCCATCACGATCGATGGCTCCAATCAATGCCTTGACACAGTCCGCTACTTGCGAGTTCTCCACAGCCCCTCGCTGCCCTGGACTTGAAGTTGCTTATGTCCATCGGTAAAACCAGGGCAAGAGCTCTTGGTTTGCAACGCTTCCTAGCACAATTCGGGGATCACAAAATTATAATTGATACGAGCTCGAGCTCCGGCTACTTTTTCTGCTTTACTCAGCTTGATGTTATGGATCTTCTTGTTATGAGTAGTCTTTTCGTTGAAAGGTTCCTGTTCTGCAAGGACCAAGTTCGGTGGGTGAGCTAGAGATGATCGAATGGGGGATCTGTGAAGGTTTTATATGCAGACATGTTCGCCCCAGGTAAGCATGCAAAGCTTTGGCGAGGTGCAAAGTATTTATTCCAACTCAACTACTTCAGCTTCTCGACGTTGATCCGAGATCTATCACATTGTCTTATAGATGTCAACCCAGTCGCACAAAACAGCCTTGCAATACCCCCCGTGACCTGTATGTAACGGCTCGGTAACACTACCCGATTTCAATCGTCTCGACTATCGCGCTGTATTACAAAAGCTCGGCATTACCAGCCTGTACTTCAAAGAAGACCTAGAGCCGCCATCACTCTATCTTTTTCGTCCCTATTCCCTCCATCGCAATCTACTGCACCAACGAGAGCCTCGACAGCATCTGCGATTTGTGAATCTTGGATTTTACCCCGTAGGGATGGATTTAGGTTCATAAAGGTGCCTAGTTCACGTGCTTTCCCAAGAGACATCAAGCTAGTATTTGTGGTGATGTCGTTGGCATAGGAATTGCCGACTTCTATCTAGCATTAGCATCCATTTATTTTCGTGGACTCTTTCACCATCTCCTTACGAGTTGGAGTGCCTGTACTAATCCAATCTTGGAGACGCCGCGACTTAATCAACGAGTCCCCGAGCAATGCGAGATTTTTGTTGCCTTGTGTAAATATGCCGAAATCACTGGTGGCTCCTTTTGTGGAAAGTGCTTCCCAGCAGATATCTTTGTTTTTGAAGTCGTATCTGATGAGTGCCTCCACGGAAGAAATCTTTTGTGCTTTGTGTGATGAGGACATCATAGTATAAATTGTGCGTAGTAGATATCACGGAGATAGTGTCTGGAGCTTAAAGTGTTGTGTTGAGCTTGTGAGTCTGAAGTTGTGAAAGTAGATGGAATTGGTGGATGGTAACAGACAGACAGCCATGGCACCACGCTGCTTTTATAATTTCACCATCGCAACCACAACATACTCGAGATCATGAACCCATCACCCAAACAAGGCTGAGTCAAATCACCGATGTCCTCACCGATGTCCTGCTTCACCTACACAAATCAGCCTAGTGATCGTGATGTCACATGACTAGCTTCATTCATCATGTCTCAGCCAATCAATTTTATTGCCTGGAGCGGTTATGCAACAGGCCCTTCATCCGACCGTTCTTCAGCCACTGGAAACTGGTTGAGCCACGCCGTGTAGTTACACAACTGCGCTTCGTCCACTCGACGAGGCTTTCTGGCTACATGGATTGCGACCTTTGCGGCCTTTCCTTCAGTGTGTTCCTGCCCAGTTTGAATTCAGCAAGGCTTACACCGAGATAGTACCCTCGCTCTCAACTTTACAGCTTTATGGATGGAGCAAAGAATGTAGAAAGGAAAGCTTTGTTTTGCTTGAATCCTTGTGACAAAATGACTCTTGTTACAGGGCCTGAAAAATATATACACGAAATCTAGGCAAAACGCGATTACCACGCGGGCATTGGTCCTCCCATTCAAACGCTCCAGATCTCCACAACTTCCGCTTAATATGTGGCATCAATCCAGCTGGCTTCTGTCCACAGCTCTTCTTGTGTCAAAGCCGCGGTAGCTTCTGTCGTGTACTTTCTCGCCGAAGTATCAGACCCTGCACCAGAGTTATTGAACTCTTCATACGTTCTAAGAACACTGTGAGCAATTTTTTTCCCGCTTTTCATCAAGAGAAACTCACGGTGTGGCGTTGTCAGCCATGGTAGTCCACCCCTCTGGAAGAATGATATCCGACAAGACCGAGTTCTGGTACATCACCCTCGCGTTTACTCTCCATGGTCGGCCGAGAGACACAGACCTGGTCAAAGAGAAGCCATCCGCAGCAATGACATTGCATGACTCAAAGACATACCAAGCCGTGTCTGACGCGTCTTCTCTGCTGTTAGCGGTAATGGCAGACGCCTTCTTCGCCGCGATAGTCGATGATTCGAACCATGCTGCGGCATTGCCAAAGATGAAATCTGTTGTGCCCTCAATGTAGCAGTTTTTGTAGTACTGTGCTCCAGCTTTGGCGTAGAGGGTATCCTGGTTTCCAAGAAATTGGCAGCCGTAGAATCCTTGGTTCTCGCCGTTGGCCGTTACTGCGACTGCCTGGCTTGCGGTTCCGAAAGTGTTTTCAAAGTTGATGTTGTACACTTTGACATTGTCGCCGACGAAATTGACAGTGGATGATTTGTCGAGGGTGCCTGCTTGTGCGGAGGATTGGCCACTTGTAATTGTTACTTGGTTTCCATCGGAGTTCGATGTACTGACATCTATGTTAGCAAGATATTCATGTATGCATACCCATGGCTTACTCGTCAGTGTATCCATAAATAGTCAATTCTCCGGCGTACTCGACGATGACTTGCTCCTGGTAAGTGCCCTTGTTCAAGAAAATACACTGAGCACTCGCCACAGATCCAAGCCCTTCAAGCGCAGTAGCTAATGTCGAGTATTCGCCCGATCCACCAACTTCCAGACAGATTCCTGGATTTGAGGTACGGACAGTTCCCGAAGATGATCCTGTCGCAGAAGTGGTCCCGGCCTTTGTTGTACTCGCCGAGACCTTAGCTTTTGCAGTGGTCGTGGCCTTCATTGCGACCTTTACTGCAACTAAAGTCGACGATGCTAGAACACTCGTAGAAAGAGCTGAAGCCGTTACATTATCGTCACAGCGAATCTCCGGGACCTGCCCAGAAGCAAGCGTCGCGAGAATGAAAGGAATGGCAAGGAAAGAATGGAATTGCATGTCGACTGCTAGAGAAGAAAAACGAATGAATGAATAAACTACGATTATGTTTCTCAAGTACCATCCGCCAAGCCATCAGCCACCCCGTGTTGGATGCGAATGCCAAGCTCGAAGGCCTCAATTCGAAGCTCATCGCCAAGAGGAAGTACACGAAGTTCGTGGGTCTGGAGGCTAATTTTTTGCGAAGAAACAATGCCCATTTCCAGAAGCTTTTTACTGCAAACATGAGGTTTGAGGAGGTCGATGTTTCACGATCTCTCGCTTCCGAATGGGTGGGGAGACGAGGCCTTGCTTCTCCTGCAAATTGATGATCGGAGTGCTGTTTTTTGTCTAAACGTTGGACCAATTGATATGCTTAGGAGATGGGTTGTTTATTTCAGACGCAGAGTTTTGTATGGGGTTGCGTGTTGAGCTGATGTTAATTAATCAGATTTACTGATTTTGGGAAAGGCGATCGTCTGATGTCGCATATTGATTGATTAAGCACTGCGGGCCCACTTCAACTCCAACTCAACTTTGAATTGAAACTCATCATGACGCTTAGTCCTTGTCAAAGATGTGTGTGTGTGTGTGCTCTCCCATTTTTCAAGATCTATTGTCACACGAAAACCCATTCTACTCCGTCGAAGAATGGAGCGTTCCGACCGACGTCCTACATATTATCCGGAACGTCAAGCTCAAGATCAACGAAGAAATCTATGGTATAAATTCAACAGTTGCTAAAATGGGTCACTTCGACAAGCCAGTCATCCCTTGGGATAAGTATCTTCAAACTCGTGCTGAGAACGACCAGGTTCAGAAACAAGTCACCAATGAATTCAGGTATCACAGATTGAATCTAGCATTGTACCCAGGACGAGCGATCTCGTCAGGCGTCAAGGCTAAGACCATCGCCCCAGAATATCGTGACATGTTTTAAAAAAAATACATATTCAGGAAAGGGAGAAGTCAGTGAATCTGAAACTTCGAGTAATGCTCAAGTTGTCTGAGAAGGAATCCCACGGAAAGTTGGAGGCGCTGGTGATCTATGTCAACGAAGGTTTACACGTTACTCTCCAAGCTCTCAAGGAACGACTCGCAAAGAACAAGGCAGTAGTGAAGCCCATGGACCTCAGTATGGGCGCTTTAAAATTCGAAAAGTGCATGGAACCTTTGAGCACCCATAAGCGCAGCAAGCCTTAGCGTTTTTGGCAACCAAAGCAGGGATTCCGATCTTCTATCAAGTCTAGCTTCATGGTTATTATTTGTTGAAATATAGCGGCAAATGAACGTTGCGGTGTACTGGATATATTGATAATAGCGTTCTGGATCAGAAGTGGTAAGTGTGTAAGAATGACCTTCAGGCTCGAGGACTGTCACGTGAGTAACATCCCGCGGTAATTCAGCATTCTTGTGTGATCTCGCTGATCTGATTCATTGTGAAAAGTGTCTGTTATTCCTAGCTAAAATGAACGTGTAATTTAAAGTACAAATATGACTATGTAAATCACGTGATTTGGACCAACAATTCCTGATGCTGATAATGTAGCTGTGATTACGTGTAAACATTCGAGCATGTGATAGTGACCGATGTATTCAATTATTTTTCTTATCTTCTTATTTCAGACCAGGACACTTATCACCATTTTTACCACCCTATACTTTGTCGATTATTACTTCGATTCCCTCCCTTTATAACACCAGATCCTGTTACTGTACCTGCCCATTATTTTGTGCTTGTGCTCACTATCTGACGTCACGCACTTCCACAATAACACTTGCCATTTTTGTATTCGCCGAACTGCAACAGTGTAAACAATCTTAGCGGGCATCGCCATGAGCCATTTAGCTCCGGCAGATCCGTAGGCTTATTTCTCCATAGTCCTCGTATACAACCACATGCTACCGCATTCGGCACTCAAATGAGATCATGCGGAGGATGCCTCCCGAGAAATGATCCCAAGGAAAACAGATAGATGTACATAAGGTGCTCTATGAAGTTTGACTTGATTAACCTTATATGGCATCTCAGGAGAGTTTCGCGTTATGGAAGATGTAGGATACGAGGTAAATCTGCAGAGCTATGTAGAATACGATGATGTACATAAAAGTTACACAAAGGCGTTGTGACGTTGTACTGGGTTGATGAATGTACGTGCATGTAAGACTTTTGAATAGGGAATGAGAAAAGTTGCGGAAATTATATAAAGATATGATTACTCCCATGTGTTGATTTGAAATTTTATAAGACAATATCGATTTACTAAACACAAGCAGTAAGCAGTAACCAAAATCAGCCGATAAATCGACCATAGACCTGGAAAACGACATCTACAATGCTCTCTCACAAAAGCCTCACCCTCCTCGGGTCCCTCCTCGCGACTCTCACAGCCGCAAGCCTAACTCCATCTCGAATAGAAGCAACACATTCCTGGATTCCAGGCACATTAAATAACACCCAAGAATTCTACATCCAAATGCAAGCCATTAAATCCCCTTCAAAATACGACGGCTACAACCGTGTGTCTTGCTCCTCCCTCTCCATCTCACTCCCGCTAATATCCCCCAAGTAGAAGCATGGCATACGGGCGCCGGTTTTGCAGACCCCGTCTTCGTACCCGCGTCGGCAACAGGCACACGCTCCTACCTCAATGGCACCCAACTCCAGTTTGACGTCGGTCCCTTCCCATTCGCAGCCGGAGGGTCTCCGTATGACACCAACTACGCGCGCTGGGAGCCGGTGAGGATTTTTTCTGGGTATGGAGATGGGAAGTGGACCAAAGATTGGGAGGGGTATCTAGTGGTGGATGAGGAGGATTTTGATGGATGGTTGGTTTGTGAGTGGGTGCATGGGGTTAATTTGCCGCAGCTCTTTGAGCTGGTTAAGGGGTTTGATGGGGGAGAGGGTGTAAAGGATAATGTGCCTTGTAGTTGCGTTAGGATCAATCTGACTCTGCAGTATATCTAAGGTGGAAAGAGTGCAGATTTATGTGGCATGAAGAGGAATTATCACGTTTAGCCAGTCTCTTCGAGTATTGTGATTTTGATGTCCGTTGAGAAATGGTAGATTCTCTGAAGTGTGATTCGCATGATCACAGCGTTTTGTCTTCAAGATAAGAAGACTTGGCAATAATCAACAATGATGGTAAAAATCGGATTCGCTTGCTTTGAGCATACAATGCCTACATCGGGTGGTTGATATTCAACTTAGGATACTTTCCTTAAATCCCTTGTGTCATTGGTAGTTCCGGAACGTAAGTGTCCTGGGCTAACGAGACAGGAGGGTTTTTCCATAAACCCACCACTGTATAAACCTTGGAATGGCCAGGTTTTCGCAGCAAGTAAAATCGATAGTATTTCCTCAAAAGCTAGATATGTCGTCGTTACAAGCCTTTACCCGGACGCGCCGCAGGACTTGGCAATATCAAGTTGCATCGAGCTGCTGAAAAATTGTTCGGCTGCTTAGCTAATATATACTGGTTAGGTGACGAGAATGTTCGTGGAAAAAGGACAACTCGTTTGGAAGAAGAAGTTGTGTCAGAACTGCCAAACGAATTTGCCAAGTTTGGCATCAACAGAAAGATATCAAATCCAGACAGAAACATCAAGTCATTAAGACCTTTAAAAGATCAACTTAGCCTGAATCTGTAAGGCACGAAATTTATTAAAAGCAGGTATCACTACACAAGTTTTGCATGTAATTGTAGTTTGTATTGTAATCGATCACTTTTTACTGGCCTGATGCTCTGATGCTCTGATGAAGAAAACTGCCAGAAATGACACTGCACATTCAACATTAGCAATCTTTTATGCTAGAACTCGTGAACATGATATGCGATTGACCCTCAACGCCGCTTAGGAGCAAGCTTGTCTGATAAGAGTATACATAGGCTCATGGGACGATTTCGACTCAAGACCAAGGACAGTGATAATATGTAGGCAGTATAAGAACATAAAGGGGGGCCGAATTTCATGAGACATGCAAATATACGAGACTACAGAAATACCAAAAAAGATGAAGACCAACCTTGTTCGTCTTAGTTTAGGCATTACAGCTTTAGTCGCAGTTCTAGCTCATGGACCGGCACAGTCTGCTGAAGAGCTCAAACGCCGTGATTGCTTGATCGCTAGAAAAACCAGGTTGTTCTCAAGGTGTGCTGCAAAGCTTGACTCGCGCGCGAAATTCGATGCTCGAGCTTTCAAGACACATTTATTTGTCAACAGATATGTTCAAAGTCGTGGTCTCGAGCCCACCTTCAATCATCAAACTGAGTCTGTAGCGAGCTGTGTCTTCGGATGAACATGGAATTGTTCAGATGTATGTTTCGATGGATGTGTCGTTTCAACGAGTTTGGAGCTGACTTTTGAAGGTTGACGAAGTTTCCAGGGTGGTATCCAGGTTGAGCACAACATGTTCATGTAAGATTTCCAGACGATCCCATTCGCAGAAGAGAGTTTATCGATTGAACCGATTGGTAGGTTAGGACCCACGTAAACTACGCGATCACGAATAATACAATCGTAGGAGGAGCTGTCGTCCATGTGAGTTGATCACTACTAGCCTTTCCAACGGGACCTTACTCATTTCCGTACATGGGTAGACTGGCCAATTGATCTTTGACCAGTCCATGCTCAGCCAGATCAACGTTTATCCACCATACACGACGAATACCAATATGTTCACTCTCAACACATCTGACTATATAATTACCCAGCAAGCGAATAAGACTGAAGTTTATCACGCCTTTCTAGATATGGCCATGACAGGCAAAGTTGTAAGCGATGGGATTTTGGGCAAAATGATAATGGCGCTTGATCTGGAAACGGTTCTTTTGCCAGTTGGTGGAGGTGGCCCAGGTGGATTTCCTCCGGGGGGCTTTCCGACAGGAGGGTTTCCAGGAATTCCAACTCGGATAGTCATGTCACCGATATTTACGAAGTCTCCTGAAGGAGAGAAGTGAGGGCCAATGTTTGATACCTCCTGGTTTTGAAGTTGTCCATTGCGATGCCTCATGATTCAAACGAGATAAAATCGAGGTGACAATAGTAGTCAAAGTTTCTAAATAACACTTTGTAGCCAAATAACAAGGTTAGACTTTTTTTTTTTTTAATGCAATCAAAATTTTAGGGTTGACGAAATCAAATGAATTTGTTTAGGTTCTGCTGGAGCATCGGAGATAATTAGTATGCCAGCTTAAAAGCCGAAAATGGGGCCAACCATTGGTTGCATCACGTTCCGTAATGCAGTAACTAGAGATGCAATGTTGATGTCAGCATTTGGATCTTCTTTCAAACGAGAATGAAAAGACCAAGGGGGGAGGATTTCACCGTCCTCAGCCCCACATTAGACTCACTATACACAATCTACAAGCATATGCCAGACGCATTCGATAAATATAGAGCAAGGCATTTGATAAACTAGCGAACATTTGACTAGGTTCAATCCTGGTTGCGTCACCAGTGTGATGTAATTGGCTACCAGCACCTCCCTTTTAATAGATGCTTGATAGATCTGAAGACCCCGCTCGAAGGAATGTAGATAAGAAGTGCTTCTGCCCGCAATAACAAGATGTTTCAAAGTTACTACTTCATATTTCTCTGCCTTTTCTCGTCACATAAATTTTAAGGTCACAATCGCCACCATGTCTGGCCTGCCCAAAACTTACAAGGCCGCGGTGTTCGAGAAGAAGGACGCTCCATTTGTCATAAAAGATCTCCCTCTCAAACAACCAGGTCCTGGCCAGGTCCTTGTCAAAGTCATCGCATGTGGTGTATGCCATTCCGACGCAGGCGTTGGTGCCGGTCTTATGGGCAATGGATTCCCAATTGTCCCAGGACACGAACTTATTGGGGATATCGCAGCGGTTCCAGACACAGAGACGAGATGGAAGGTTGGAAACCGAGTCGGTGGACCCTGGCATGGGGGCCATGATGGTATCTGCAAGCAATGCCAGCGAGGTCAATTCCAAATGTGCCAAAACGGAAAAATCAACGGTGTCACACACGATGGTGGATACGCAGAGTACGTCTTGCTAAGATCAGAATCCGTGGTCAATGTTCCTACAGATGTCGATCCATTCGAATATGCACCCATCCTTTGTGCAGGAATCACGGTTTTCAATTCAATTCGAAAATTGCAAATTCCTCCAGGAGAAATTGTTGCTATTCAAGGTCTTGGGGGGCTTGGTCATTTAGCTGTACAATATGCTAATAAGATGGGATACAAAGTTGTCGCTCTGAGCTCTGGAGACAAGAAGAGAGATTTTGCTTCTAAGCTTGGCGCCCACGAGTACATTGACACATCCAAGGATGACCCCTCGAAGAAGCTCATGGAAATGGGCGGAGCTGCGTTGATCGTATGTACTGCACCAAATCCAAAAGCTATTGGTCCTTTGACCGGCGGGTTGGAAGCTGGTGGCAAACTATTGGTCCTGGCCCCATGTGGAGCGATTGAAGTAAACACTCTTGATCTGATCATGAAGGCTGCTTCTGTGGCTGGATTTCCAAGCGGTCACGCATTGGATAGCGAGGAAGCAATTGCCTTTACAAAATTGCATGGGATCAGATGTATGGTTGAGAAGTTCTCGCTCAGGGACGTGCAGAAAGCATATGACCATATGCTCAGTGGCGATGTCAGGTTTCGAAGCGTCTTGGTTATAGGAGAGTAGAGAATGTATTTACATTAAAATTCATAAATCGTACTAGCAGCCTCAAAATGCCAGTTTATAATGTAATGTTATATTATGCGAACGTTAAGCATGAAATAAAGGGGGGAATTGCCAATATTCCTTCGACTAAAGTCAACATCAAGTCCTAATTGACATTAATCATGGCAATAATACAACACCACGAGTCTGATGATCCTCCTATCAACAAGCATTGAGGGATCTTGATAAAACAGCCATTGCAAATGGTTCACGTGACATCACATAGTACCTGGAAGGTGGTAATGCGAAGTTTTACCGAGACCATCACAAGCTTTCCAAGCCTCAATCCTTAGCTTCGTGTCAACTTCAGATGTTCTACATCTTTTCCTAGAGTTTTAGTACGCCATGATCGTTCGTTCCTCTGCCAATATATCTGCGACATAGAATAATGACCACTTTGAGAGATGTAGAAGCCGGTATGGAAATGTTCCGAGGCGTATCCTCTGAGTACCAACTAATCCATCCCAGGTCTTTCGTGGTTCAACATCTCAACGGAATTCCTACGAGCGGAATTAGCAAGGCGAGATGGACCTACAGAGGCAGCCCAACCGGTATGCGGATCCGGAGTCAAGGGAAACTATAATACATCAGCGCATGTTGGCGCCTTGATCTTGATACTGGCCTTGAGTACCATTGGTATGGAGTTGTTGATAACCTCATTTGCCCGACTGACTCTTTGCTAGCATGCGGATTTCCCCTGATATCTCGATCCTCGAAGTCCTCGGGGCAAAATCGATTCATCTTCTTCTCGCAGCACTTCGGGACCGGTGTCCTCATTGCTACCGCATTCGTGCATCTCCTGCCAACAGCCTTTAATTCCCTTACCGACCCATGCCTGCCATATTTCTTCAGCAAAGGATACGACCCCCTTGCTGGGTTGGTCGCAATGTTTTCAGCACTGATGGTGGTTGGGATTGAGATGTTTTTGACGACAAGAGGAGCTGGGCATTCACATTCCCATGGAGGCGATTGGGATGTAGTCCCAGATGGAGAAGGTAACGGGCATGTGCACGACGGCCATTACGCGAATAGCACTAGCTTAGTTACAGCTAAGAGGAAGACTTCTAATGGGAGGATAGGCAGACTAGGAGTGAATCATCGTCCTGAGGATATTGCTTTGGAAGACGTAGATGCATCGGAAGGGCTTGTGGCTGGTGTCTCACCCCTACCTGTCTCCACGCCAATAATCAGAGAACCATCAAATGCGACGAAATGGGATGATGACGAGATTGATTCCGATCTTGACCTCGATGAACTCGATCCAACGGCGCAAGCTTTCGACCCCTCACAAGATAATGTGGAGGCTACGGAACAATCGAATGCCGTGCTTTCTCCGGAAGACATACAGAAGAGGCAAATCCTCCAATGCCTAATGCTTGAAGCTGGCATTCTATTTCACAGCATATTCATCGGAATGGCTGTTTCTGTCGCAACTGGTCCTCCATTTGTGGTGTTCTTAATAGCCATTGCATTCCACCAATCTTTCGAAGGTCTTGCGCTTGGCTCACGAATTGCAGCCATCAAATTTCCCCGTCATTCACCAAGACCATGGCTCATGGTTCTCGCATATGGCATAACTACACCGATCGGCCAAGCGATTGGATTGGTGGTACATAACCTGTATGATCCTCAGAGTGCAGCTGGGTTGCTTATGGTCGGCTTCATGAACGCAATATCTAGTGGATTGTTGCTTTTCGCTGGACTAGTTCAATTACTCGCGGAAGATTTCTTGAGTGACAAAAGCTATGGGATATTGAAAGGACGAAGGAGAGTAGAGGCATTTTCTTCCGTTGTTGCGGGTGCCACGCTCATGGCTTTGGTTGGCGCATGGGCGTGAAGTACCACCACCAGAGCTCAACAGGAATTTTAGACTTTGCATGGGATGGCGTACTGGATCTTGAGTCGATGGATATTGTATATATACAATTTTGAGTCGCCGACGCGCGGGAATTTATTCCTGTGGGGTGTCCACTTGGCTTTCGAATTGTTCAATTTGTCTTTTTAAGCGGATTCTGTTGCTTCCAGGTTCTTTTTGCCATCGTCGCTTCATTGTCGATCTCGAAGTGAAATCATTTCGTTGATATCGCACGATTGGCACCAGTCGCTCAAAGTTGGATTCAAACATGAATTCAAGCATAATCACAAGTGCTGTTTGGGATATAGTGTCCCCACCTTTGAGATCCTCATGTTGCCGAGTTTCTTGCGGAAGCATGCCATTCTCGGTAAAAATCATTTAGCATTGGCCAATTTCTGGTCTGTGATTTTGACAGAACATCGCAAGTGATTTCAATCGGAGATCAAGTTTCTAATATTCATCAGAGAGTGGTCAAGCTATACGGTCGCGATGTTATCCTTGCCGAACATCAATCAGCATTGCAGTGCCCGTCCGACGCTTCTGTCCCAGGACCACGTAACTACCGGTCCTAGTTATAATTGCTTGAACGGCCGCGATTCCATGTTTTGCGTGTAGAATAAGGCCGTGCAGAGTTCTCTGAGAGTGTTTGCGGATCTTTAGCACGTGGAATACAATGCGGTTCTCCCGCCATACCTTACATTAGACAGGGGCGCGAGAGAAACCAATTGGAAATTCAGACCCACTACTTCCACTGTACTTGATATGTTGAGTATGTTTCTCCGTGTGGGCATTAAGAGGGGTCAAATCTCTGGGCTGTATAAAACGAGTTGTCCTCGCTGCTCAACATGCCTTTTTCTCCATCCACTTCGCTGGTCATTGGTAGCAACCTACTTCTTTAGGCTCTACCACCACACTCGTTTTTCCATTCATTTTGGGCGAAATCTACCATGAAAGTTTCCATATTCCTTTCGGCGCTTGTCGCCTGCGCTGGTAGCGCTTCTGCAGCAGTATATGGTGCTGCTGAGGGTTTTGCTAAGGGGGTCACTGGAGGTGGAAGTGCCACACCGGTCTATCCTACCACCAACGCGGAGTTGGTGGGCTATCTTGGAGACAGCTCAGCTCGTGTTATCATTCTTACAAAGACGTTAGTTGAAACATTTATGCCTCCTGGCAGCACGAACTGACATATCGCTAGCTTCGATTTCACCGGAACCGAGGGCACTACTACAGCAACTGGCTGCGCTCCTTATGGTACTGCTTCAGGATGTCAGGTCGCCATCAACAAGGACAACTGGTGCACTAACTACCAGCCAAACTCTCCAAAATCCACCGTGAAATAGTAAGCTATGAGTCTGTCGTCTTTCTTGGAAGACCTCCTAATAGGGAAACAGTGACAATGCTGCAGTTCTTGGCATAACTGTCGGTTCAAATAAGTCTCTGCTCGGTCAAGGATCTGCGGGTATCATCAAGGGCAAGGGTATCCGAATTGTGTCTGGAGCAAAAAACGTTATTGTCCAGTCAGTTCCCTTCCAACGAATATCCATCCATCTTTTTTCTGATGAATTTTAGGAATATCGCCATCACCAACCTCAACCCACAATACGTATGGGGCGGCGATGCTATCACCGTAAACAATGCCGATCTGGTTTGGATCGATCGTGTCACAACATCACTCATCGGTCGTCAACACATCGTCCTCGGAACCCAAGCCTCCAACCGCATCACAATCTCAAACAACTACATCAATGGTGCGACTAGCTGGTCCGCTACCTGTGATGGATACCATTACTGGGGCATCTACCTTGCCGGTTCCAATGATTTGGTCACCTTGAAGGGTAACTACATCTATCACACCTCGGGCCGTTCTCCCAAGGTCTCTGGCAACACTCTTCTCCACGCCGTCAACAACTACTTCTACGACAACACTGGTCACGCTTTCGAGTCTGACGCTGGTACCAGCATCCTTGCCGAGGGCAACGTTTTCCAGAACGTTAAGGCCATTGTTCAGACCCCAGCTGGAGGAAACATCTTCTCTGCACCTTCCACCTCAGCCAACACTGCCTGCTCTGCCAACCTTGGACGCGTTTGCCAGATTAACGGCTTCGGATCTTCTGGTACGTTCAGCTACAGCACTACTAGCTTCTTCGGCAACTTCGCAGGCAAGAATATTGCCTCCGCTGCTGCTTACGGAACTGTCGCTGCTAGCGTCAAGGCTACCGCTGGTAATGGGCACATTTAAGCGTATGTGTATGTAAGGTAGGTAGCTGTTCAGGGATGAGGCTCGAGGCTTCAGATCCTGATTCTATTCTTCATACATGTAAATTAGTCTTCATTGTATATATCTTTTTGCACCCTCTCGCTTAATGCAGAGCATATCTTACTGTTTCTGAAAAGTCTCCCGGTTTATGTGTTACAGTATTTCTACAGGCTCATTCATTGGCAACAGACGAGCCGAGTTTGAAGCGGTATTGCTGTATGGCACTATATTTTATTCTAGTGAGGCTGACAATGCGTCGTCGAAGTGCTTCTTTTGTATTTATTCAATTATAGAATACCTATTTGAAGCGTTTCGACTTGCAGTAGAAACAAACAGAGGCAGTCGGCTCTATTTTGGTACTCTTTCAGCAGCCCACACGGCTTGTTCATGCGGACAAAGGACGTCCATCACTGCGCCCTTGATAAAATCTATGTTCTACTTTTTTGATGGGAATTCAGTTTCTGAAGGTCTGAAGGATGAAATATAATATATAATGTACGTTAGGTCTGAAATTTCATAGGTCTTGCCCATGGAAACGCTCGAATCTGCTGCAACATATCTCGTCTCTCAATTAGACAAATTACTAACTAATACCGATCAAATAACTAATCAGAAAATATGCGGTATCGTCCATTTACAATAAAAGCAAACCCATATAATGAAATTCATAAAATTGGCATAATAGTGTCGCTAGCATACACAGCACAATGGAGAATTTTCCATCATCTTCCCAGCGCAACTCGCCAGCGCTAAGTTCAATTTCTAGCAAAACTTCTAGTGTAGGAGCTAGCATAGCATCAAAATATCTAAACTACGGAAACTTCTGGGGCCTCGCCCATTCGCGCAGAATCTGCAGCTCCAGAAGCTAGCACACTAGCACTTCCCACTCCTGATGCTCCCAATCCTCAATAATCACAACTCTCAGAAGACCGCAAAGCCATATCCGAGGCCATTACGGAAGCCAGCTAAGGCAATATACTCATCATCATTCTTTCCTATGCCTTCATCTTGTTTTCCTCATCCCACTATGGCTCCTACTTAGAGTTCTAATACTCATACCTCTAGGGTAGTTTGGCGGAGAGTGTAGGGTGGACTTCGTCGCCAACGGAGAATACGCTTGCGGTTTATCAGATATATTATTAGTTTGATACCTTTTGGCAAGTTTTCAAGTGCAATCTGGAAATATGTTAAGAGCGCAGCCGAAGCAGCGTGGAAATGTGCGAAGAAACTTAGCAAGGTAGTTTAGCACGTGGTTAAGCTCATCACAAGGCCAGTAATAGTTACTACGTTGATTATTTCTAGTTACCTTTTCATTCGTTTCTATATCCTCAGTGGCATACCAGACGATTCAGTCCACGGCCTCGAAACACGTCGAGGATTTTACGAACTTCTCGCTTCAGGTTCTTTTAGTGTGAGGCACGTAAGGATATCATAAATGGAACCACAAGAGCAGGAGAAAGATCCTTGAGTTCCTCGTTCCCCTCAGAGAACAAAACACACATACACAGAGCTTCAAACCTCCTAGTCTGCCTTATGATTTACCTTGCAGCGTGCCTTCTGACTCTACCCTGCTGTCTGCCACAAGCATATGATAAAAGATATCACCATACCTACCAAGATAACTTATCCTCGCTAGTTAGCGACCTGAGAAACGATCGATAATCGGAACCAGAGACTGCAGCTTCATTTTCCCGAGTTCGAAGCTTGTTGAAAATTTTAAGTTCCCGCCCTTTTTTTTTACATGCTTATTATTTCCAGATCATGAGATTCTTAGGGAGAAGCATCAGCTTGAGCCATAGTCTCGACAGAACAGTCTTGAGAACGCCCTCAATGTGTTCCCATTCATGGGACAGCTGCGTAGCAGCTCGAGCTTTTATTGATAAGTTAGGTTACTTGACAGATCTGAATCCAAGAAGAGTTCTGCTGCGGGCAAACGCTTCTAGATGTTTCCCGTGATCATCTGGAGTATCCAGGAGGTTCAAGAGTAAGAGTTTTATCTTAGGCTTTAGGTGTCTATCGTAATTTGGCCGTGCAGCACTTAGCAGAAGTTAAATAATTGTCTTTCTCTGATGTATGCAATGATCTATAGTGGCTTAGCGCTTATACAAAGGTACGGGAGTATTGAGCTTACTATTAAAAAGAAATAATGGTAGATAAAGCTCCTCGGATGAGGAGACGTGTACGATTCTAAGTGATCAGAGAATATTGCTCCTCTTTTCCTTATAAGATCATCTGCCACTGCTGTACTCGCCACGACAACATATGTAACCCCAGGAGCTTGACTTGATAGGCTGTCCCATATTTTTAGCTTACTCATCGAATCTAAGTGAATAATGGGGAGGTAGGAATAGCGCATTTCCAAGGAAAGGGGGTCCTGGTGCAGTTAAAAATCTCGTAAATATGTGAATAGATAGTATCTCTTGGGCCTGGCAATCGCCTTAGATCAAATTTGGCATTTCGCCTATTGAGAAAGTACGTCGATGCTGCTAAAGGACACAATGAAAACAAAGCGATGTAGAATGGGGTAAATGAAAAGCCATTGAGTACCACATTTCGAATAGAGTCCCAGATAACTTCTCGGGCCCTTCGACTCGATATTCTGATGAGGAAGGTCGGATTTAAATTGGTCAGGCTCTCTTTCCATCGCCAGCTTGACAGCCGTTGATGCCACCAAAAATTTATGACAGGCTTCACATCACAATGCGCTGTGTCATGAGATATTATTGCCTATGACTGAATTGGTATGTGTAAGGCTGCATAGCTGGTTCGATTAGGAGTACAAGATGCCATAAGGCTTCGTGCCCATAACAATGTTAAGATGCTCGTTGGAAACCTTCCAATGCAAGAACCCTGTTTGCAGATCCGTTGATTTATGTGACTTCAATCAATAGAAATAAATACGTGTCTCTCCCTGACCAAATCTCATCCTCCTATGCAGCAGCATGTTGATTATGCAAGACGGCTTCAATGAGTATAAAATTTTGAACAGGCAAGATAGGTTGAATAGTCACACAGTGCTGTGACTTTAATGTACCATGATTTTTGCGGTCTTTTGAGGGTTTCAATTTTGGGTGGTTCTCCAAGCTAGACCACGCGACTACCACATAAGACTCGCTTGTACAGCGTTTTCACTCTACGAAATTGGATAAGCAGTGACATGATCACATGCAGCTCATGAAGTATAGTAGATCTTATCTCGATGGCCCAGTCTGGGCATACTCGCATCTTCAACCGCACCGGAGGGTTTCAAAAGGTTGCGATACATTATCCTTACAGAATAGGCGTTCATCATACGGTGATGGAGAGTTGTCTAAGCGGCTAGCGCCCATATTCTTGGCGTAAACGATTACAACAGCTTCAAAAAGGAACTCCAAGAGAAAGTTGTCACTGCCCTAGGCTAGTCTCGAGAATGACATTAATTTATACTGCGGAGTGATGTTTCTATGTCAATCATGACACCCAAGAACACCATAAGCCCATTTCGAGGGATTGTTTCCCTGCCATGCCTTGTCATTTCCTATATATATATATATATACGTCTCCATCTAGTTGCACCTATTTTGGACAATTGAGTTCGTCACTGTGTTATTAAGTCTCTGGAATATCCACCAATTCCCACAAGGCTCTGAGGACGGCCAAGCCGCCGCCTTGGGTCTCTACAGTTCGACCTCTACCTCTATCATTGAGATCCATAATCTCAATGTCAGTTGTCCTGTCCTCGTGATATTTGCCCAAATATACTCTTTGGCTATTGGTATGCTTAGTAGAATCTTTCGAAGGAGTCCCAAGTGGTCGTCCGCTCCATGTCTTTGGGACCCCAAGATTTCTATAGTCAACAGCTTGAATTGGTAATTGGGTCGGAACTTTTTGGCTGTGACTTTTGCCAGGTGGCGCACCCCACCACGTACCAAACTTACCGTCCGAGTTTCGGGTGGTGAGTGCTCCTTTGGCATTATGTTTGATCCATTTACCATATTTAGCACACTTCCTCCTGTGATGTTTCCTCATCTGTTCCAAAGAACCTCCTGCATCGTTAAGGACCCTCTGATCTGGAAGGACGAGGTGGTCCGGTAAGGGAGCACAGAAAATAGTGAGATGATGGAAGAATATGCCTTTGAAGGTTTGGCCATCTTGTGAGCAGTAGCCACCCGCGTCGCAAAATTCTTCCATTATCCCATTACGGCCAAGACCATACCATTTACCGAGGTTTGAACCCTCATCCCAATCGTTCAACGGAATGTCGAGTCTCACATCCCATCCAGTGGCGCTTATGACATCAGAGACAAGTTTATGTCCATCCTCTAGATACGACCTGGCGCCTGTAGCTTCATAAAGTCCTCGCTGGCCTGAAAGTAGCACTCCTTGGTTGTATGTATAGACCATCTCGTTCCTAGCATCACAGCGCTTGTTTGCCTGTGTATTATTCTTTGTCCAACCGGATATATGGTATCCGTCAACATACAATCCACCGGCATCCGTCATGTTGCTCCCTATCAGCCATCGATATCCTTCTATTGCTGCTGCAAGGTACTTTGGGTCGCGGGCTATAGCGGGAGGTATTGTGCCGCTATTAGTACCTCGTAGGACAGGAGAAGAGAATGGCGAGGCATTGTCATCGCCAGGGAAGTAGAGATACATTGAAATCGAGGCGGCGATGTATAATTCATTCGTGATCGCATTCTTGTATGGCTCGAGATAAGGATTCCAGACCATTCCGCCATTGCAGAGAGTTGTATCCCATCCTTTGGAAGCTATATCCCAAAACAAGCGCGCTCGATGCGCGAAGACCGGCGTCCAGATCGTGCCATACCAAGGCGAGGTAGCATTCTTGTAGTGAAGATTCGTGTTTACATTAATGAACTTGATACTCTCGAGCCATCCTAGCACAACCCAGAGCATATCATCGTACGCTTCTCCACGCAGGGCCAAGGCGTCTTGACCAAAGTACGAAGCAGTCAATTGTGAGAAATGCTTGTTGATCAGATTCGCATTTTGCCCATCGCTTTGCGACAATGTAGAAAGTGCGGCCGAGAGGTAAGTTCCCATGACCGCAGAGGTCCAATCGATCGCAGTTGGCCAAATCCCTTGCCATATTGCGAAGTAATCTTCCTGCATTACGTCCAGCGCATCGAGGAAGTCGGCAAAGTTTTCCTTGTGCTTCGGTTTGCCATGGTGAGGCAGTGGCTGTTGATCGTCGCCAAGGATGAGCAAAGGTTTTTGGAGGGCATCTTTATAGTCTGGCGATGCGAGGACAGGATTGATGGTAATTGCTATGCCAAACATCAGGGCAAGAAAGCGAACAGGTCTATTTGCGAATGTAATGCGCATGGTGAAGGAGAAAAGGCGGTCGCAAGGATGCCAATGCAAGAAGAAAGAAGAGAAGATCAAGGAGGAGATAGAGACGACATCTAGATACACTGTAAGAATCTATTTAAGACATAGAAAAGCGCACGCGACCATGGACTCGAGACAAGAAACAAGAGGTATATATGATGGCTGGTGATCTCGAATGTTGTGAATGGATGGGAGGTGCAGATGTCAAGAAAGGTCCCTCGTGGACAGCTGGGGTCTAACAGATGGTGGGGTAATTAATTGCCCTGCAGGGTCACTATACACACCCCCTTTCGGTACAATCACATTTCATTACACAAGTCGAAAACACGAAGACATCTACTTACAGTGTAACTAAAACGTAGGTGATTTGTTGGCAAGCTATATTTTCACAAGTAGGTTGGTACTGCAAGAGGACACATGCACTTCACGAACCCTCAGAATGTAGCACAGAAAGAAGAATATAACAGTGGAGGCAAGCTTTGGTCAGAAATCCGCTTTTGATTATTTTGCTATGTTTATGTCTTTTGTCGTTTCTTCTTCGAAGGCTTCCTACTCAATCTCAACTGGTCACCAACATCATCATTTAGTTCTTCCTGAAGCTGCTCCGCTGCACCACATGTCACGAATTCCTCATCCTCCTCAGCGTTTTCGTCTGAGCCTCTATCACTTTCGTCATCAGAACCGAGTCCAAAAGCAGCATCTACATCATCAACAATGTCATCTAAATCGAGGTCACCATCATCGCTACCAAAACCCTTGAATTCATCTTCGTCGCCAATTTCTGTTTCGCCGACTGTAGAGGCTGGTGCAATAGACGTATCTGCAATTGAGTTCTCATCGTCTCGCTTTCGCTTCTTACCCATCTCTCCCAATCTCCCAGATCGTCCTTCAATACCGGACTGCTCCTTCTCTGCGGCGCCTTCGAGGAGAGGTGGAGGTGTGAACCACGGAATCTTACCACGAAGGAAGTCGTTCAGAACCATCTTCGCTACACCATCCACATCCGGCTCGCCACCATGTAATAATCTACCTCCCTTTCGTGCAAGAAGCTCCAAAAATTCAATGTGGTCCTTGTAACCTTTGATTTGGTAAGTTCTCTCGATATGTTGTGGTTTCGTCTTTGTCAAGACTGCTGGTATGTACTGTTCCGGGTTTTCGACATTCTCAACACGCACCACACCTCTCAGCAAGATATCTTGCGGTGTATCTGTATTGCTCGGAGGGACAACACCAGGGCAGTCAATCAGGTATATTCGCTTCATGAGTGTTATGTATTGCCAGATCTTCGTCTCTCCTGGAATTGGCGCAACTGTACAAACCTTCTTTTTCCGCAATGTGTTGATGATTGATGACTTTCCAGTATTGGGATACCCAATGAAGCCGACAGATATTTGTTTCCTGTCGGAGTGTAGAGAAGAAAATTGTCGGAGGAGTTGAATGAGGGAACCTTTACCAAAAGAATTTGTAATGGATGCATGGAAAGCTAAAGTAGGATAATCCTTTGAAAGGAAGCGTACCCACGATGCCTGTGGCTATTTAGTACACACTCAAATAAATATTGATAAAAGATATGGATGTATGAATCATTACTAAGAAAACTACTACAAGCCCTGATGAGGGGGTAGCCTTCAACTCAAACGAAACATGCCCAGACTCTTTACGATAGACTCTCCAAGACGGTAAGCTATCTATTCAAGATCCGAAAATCAAGAGCGGCGAGAATGGATTTCTTCTACCAAAGTTGTAACAGACAATCTTCCATTGTGAATAGCACATAAATGCAGAAGGCGCCTTGACTTAACGATGGAATAGGAAAAACAGAGGGAGTAGGAAAATTGGTACGTACTGCAACGCCGGTAGGTACCAGATCACACTTATTGAGAACGAATATCAAGTGCTTGTGCGGTGCCTCCTCCTTTATATATTTCTCAACACTGCGACAACGAGTCCCCAAGGGATCTCTGGCATCAAGAACGTGAATGACAACGTCTGACGAGTCGATGACCTTGTAAAGCTCATTCCATATTCGCTTACTTTGTCCTTTGTTGAAAATTGCTTCGCGAGCACTAGAGATATATCCGTGATCTGGGGCGGCGGCTTCGCCAATAGCTTCAGTGTCTGTACCTGAGGTGCCACTCAACAGCTTAGCCTGGTCAAGCCGATCCAGATAGGTGTCGTGAGATTTCAAGCTGTCTTCCGCAAGATCTTCTAAAGAGCTAACGCCAAGCTTCACTCTCTTCCGTTGTGCCTTGGGCCCAAATACTTCTCCGAAAGGCGATGTCTCAACTGTCATCTTTGCCTGATGCTGTTTGATTCCATTCTTGCCCTGGCCATCCCGGATCAAGCTCAAAGGCAACTTATTGCTTTTGAGGAGAACGGAATACGGATCAGAGGCTCTCTCCGTCATGGCTTCTCGGAAAGAGTTGAGGGCATCTTGGCCTATGACTCGCGAATTCGTGAACCACTTGCGATTTGGCTCGACTCGTGCTTGAGGAACCTGTCGACTCTGGAAAGATGCAGCTTTGGTGATATCGCCAGCAGCGTTCCTTTGAGCTTTACCGTCCTTGAACATATTCAGAGTCTTGACCTTCTTTGCAGAGCTGAGCGAAAACATCAATCAGTATTACAATTGCGCAAATTAAAGGGACTTAAGCGTGCGCAACTTACCGATAGAAGTTCTCGCCCTTGACTTTGACATTTGCCATGCCATCTCCAACTTTACCCTGGCGCACCTTGCGTGCAGCTTCCTTCTTTCCAGTACCCATCTTGGATAGCGGGTGCGCGGCGCGCAGAAAGGAGTTGAGATGGTTGTTGGAGTGTTGGTGTTGGGTGAAGAAGTGTGTGGGTAAATGGAGAGATTGGAGCGGGCAGATATTTTTTTTTCTTGGGGGCCGATAAAGCTGGTGTGGCTGGTGCATGGGTCAAGTGGCTGAACTGTGGCTTGAATGCAAGTGTGGTGTGGCTTGACACACCAGATATTGCGCTAAAGTTTTTGAACATGTTCATGTTCGATCATTCGAGGAGAACTCGTACTCTAACAACCATCACCACCATACATTAGGAACCTTCCGCCAGCCTGTTGACAATAATGCCTCCGTCACTTCCCAGGGTCTCAATTGGAAGCTTCTTACGGCCTAATACCTCCAATACCACAATCAATCCTCGCTCTTTCACAACGACCACATCACTTTCCGCAATCGGTCCCGAAAACCCAAGATTCATCGAGATACCCACATCACTACAACCGCAAGCATTTCCGAAGAGAGACATCAAAGGTGTCCTACCGGTGCCTCGAGAATTGTTCTCCAAGAGGTCTGGGGACAAGCTCGCACCTGAGTACCTTGCGGCAACAATCAAAAAGCCACGGAAACGGGATGTGCCAGCAAATGACTATGTTGCATGGAAGCGCAATCTTGCGAGCATCAGGCGGCAAAATCTACGAGAGTCGCTAGATGCTCTCCACGCGAGGAAGCTTCGGTCGGATCGAACAATAGCCAAGATCAGTGCCAAAAAAAACGAGGATCGTGAATTGAGGATCAACGCACCAAAGAGGAGGGATGAAGTATTGACAAGTGCTACCATAACCAACGCGATGAAACAACTTCAGCTGGGAGGGATCCCAGATCCGCGTCGTAACGTCAGGGTTCAGCGCTCGAAATTGAGAGTCAAGGCAAAAGCTGCAGCTCGAGAACAAGACCGGAAGAATGCTTTACACACCTTATACATGCATGCGCGTTCGTTCATCACCACAGAGGATCAACTAAATGCTAAAGTGGAGGAGATTTTTGTTCCAAAACCATGGCGCTTTTCGACAGCCAACAATGTTTGGGACGCAGAAGGGGCACCGCCAAGTGTACAAGATATGTTATCCAATAGGGCAAGAAGGGCAACTGCTGTGGAGGGTCATGCTGGGCCGGTGCAGGTCGCAGGCAAGAGATTGAAGAAGATTGCCGAGGAATTGACTGGTGGGAAGATGGACTAAGCTGACGTAGGCCCAATTGTATATTATATGAGACACTTCTCACTGTACGACTTGTGCGTGGACGCTTTAGCTTTGCCGAATAAGCGCTGCTGAATGCAACATGCTGAATAATCTGATGGAGGTTAAATATTACCCTAAACTTATCATTAATATTCTGTTCTCATGCTGGCAAGTGCCCGTGGGAAACCGCAATGCCCTTAGTTGCACCGAAATACTCAACACTAACTAGCTATATAGAGAATAACAAAGCCCTCAATAAAGGCCAAGAGTGGTTCTCTTCTCGTCTGTACAGCATTCGCTGGTTAAAATTATCCTAGTCTGCCTCCTGTCTCATAAGGCTCAGATTCATCCCTACGCCTGTAGTTCACTGTCCCTCGGGTACCTCCAGTCCTGATCTCATATTCCCAGAAGTTGTGCGATATTAGACTCCTCCATGGCTCAGCAGGAACAGCTATTATCAGGACCAGGATTATAGGAGCAGAGCCGCAAATGCGGTACTCTTATAATGGGACAGGGTAGGTTTCAATTATATACTTTCTTCTGCCTCATGAATCATTTCCTGGCTCGGTCCCTCCGGACCATCCACAAATCTTCTGAGCTCCCTGATCAAGAGGTTCATCCGCGAGGAGTGATCAATATGAAAACAGTCGCCATATGCAAGTAATCCTATCTCTTCTCCGATGAATTTGATCCGATCGTTAAATAGATGCTCGGGCAGAATGCCGTGCGAGTGAGTTACTCCGATCTTGAAAGGCAGTCGTGCTGTAGGTTGGGGGAGAATGGCCAGTAAAGTTCTGGGAAGTCGGCCATATATAAAGGCATGTTGAGATCTAATATGTTGCAGAATGTCTTAATTAGTCTCGTTTGATAATCAATGAAGGCTCAAGTTCTGGTTCTCGTGGCAAGGTTATAAAAGTTTTAAGCTGTTCTCTCCGGGGCCATTCACATACCAGATGTCAAAATCACCCTGTCTCTGCAATTTGACGCAGTTAATAAGAGGTTTTGCATTGAGGATTAATTCACAACGTGCCTGGAATGGCTACCATTATGTTCTAACGGTGTGGCTATCTATGCCTCGTAGCCTCAAGAGACCGTAGTAACTTACTAATGTAGAAGGTTGATTACGGCGACTGACAGGCTAAGATATTATCTCGGTGTATAAGAAAAAGCATTACACGGTCATCTCTTACGGTGCTCTCTACTTTAGAATATATTTCCTGATATGCCTCAAGTCAAGTTAGCTATCCACGGGTAGTCTATCTCACGAACTTTTAGTTTTCTCTATCAATAATCACATTCTATAAATCACAGCCCCATAGATATTCACTCTCGCCAACAAAGATGGAAACTGAATCATCAGGGAAGTTAACTCACGAGTCATAAACTCTCTGCTCGATCATATATCTACGGACCTTTCAAAATTCATTTCTCGAATTTCTTCCATATCACACCATCAAGTGGCTACTACTCTCCTCCCAACACATTAAGTGCACCTAGACACACTCAATCATGTCCTTAGGTCGATTTTCGGGTCGTGGCAGCTTTGATACTTCTAGCCTAGACAACTCTGACAAGGATCATTCGCCGCTCGAATCATGGCTCGGTAACTACGATTCTAGTTATCCAGGGACAGCGAATGCAGGCACGGTGTCGTCAAGCTTGTCATCGGCATTCTCGAGACCAATCTACACGCAACCTACCTTATTTGAACCGAGGTCTTTATCTGGTCTTTTCAGATATAGCAGAGACAGCTCCAGCTACGATCGTTCAACTCAGTCATTAAATCCCCCCGAGATATCCTTATCTCTGCTCAATCACGAAAGCAGAGGATGGGGCCTTGCAAACTCATACACTCAAGTAACATATGCGCTAACCTACCTAATCCAAACCCCTTCCCAGATCATTGGCAATTACAACGTACCAACACTCAACCTCGCACTCACCGGAACACCACGTGAACTCGAACGGTTGCCAGGCCTCAGACCTTTCTCTTCTCCTCCAATTCAGCCAACTCAGTCTTCAACACCAATAGACACAAAATTCTGGCTCATGACTGAGAATGCCACCTCTTGGCAACTAGATCGTGTCATTTCACACCTAGTCTCGAAACTGAATTGGGATTTCTTCGCCTCCAGCTTCAGTACACTCAACCGCACTAGCAATGCAACGACTGAGCAAGAATGGCGCACAAATATTATCCCTGTCTATGAGGCTTATATCGCACTCAAGACCCAGGGGAATGAAGGTGCTTTTTCATAAAACTTTCAATCCAATAGGTTTAATTTTTTTGTCCACAATATCATCAACCTATTCTCAGATATTTCCAATAGCACGAAGATTGAGGGTTTTCACAATCTCACCAGCGAGAATGATGAAGAAAATTTGCGGATATACTAGGAGTGTTTGTTAACTAGCGGTATATTATTACATTCCTTGATTCAGGTACCTGAAGATTAACAAACGGTTTAAGTGACATATAAATATTCCAACTACAAACTACACAATCGCAAGACTTTCTTACCCCGGACATGGAAAAGCAGAGTTTTATGACCGCCTTAGACTTGTACAGACTGCAAATAGTTGTAGAAGAAGCATTTATAGTGGCTGAATTATTATGGTTAAACTGAATTGAGAAGCTCTTGCGCTTCCACATACAGCGGAGGATTCCATAGCTCAATTTATGGTATTCTTACGTGTCTCACACCAACAGATACTAATTCGAAGTTCCGATGGCACAACAGCTTTCGACAACAAAATACAATCCGACAGCAAAACGATACTTTCGATGAGGTGGTTGGTGCCATCCGAGGCATTGCAGCTATGTTTTCGCCCCACCACGCATACTCTAATCCTCTAGAACTCGGTTAGCTCTATCATTGTACATGGGTGCTCTACCGGTAATGCCTCTATTGAGCAATCTACCAATTAGCAACTTATAGCTGTGAAGAAGCAAACCTTCGCCAAGTAATCTCTACCCCCATATTTTACACCTAACATTAGCTGACCAGTCATACACAAGTCGACCCATTGAGGCAATTCCATGCCTTCCAACACCTGCCAACCGATCTCCATACCGATGTATTAAAGTTGGCGGCAAACGAGCCCTATATCATCGGAATCGAGTATGGTCCCCTACTCCGCGAAGTCGATCAACACTACTCCACTCTCAGAAACTCGGGTAGACAGCAATGGGGTTGAGGGGCTCATGGATCTCGAGTCCCTCCCGCCCTCTTCCAAATCTGCCACCAGTCGTGGGAGGAAATGAGGAAGATTTATAAACCTCACGACATTGACATCTTCGCACACAATTAAATATAGAAGCTTAAGTCAAGAATCAATATCCACAACAATGATTGTGCAGCACAAGCAGCAAGTCAAACCATATTGAACTCGAACAACGATTTTCCTTCATCCCCTATAAGTGATAACCTTGATTCTCTAATGAGACAACAACTAATTATAAGCTTGGTCCGTAAATTAACACATGGTCTAGGCCACACCTGCTTGTACGGCTCTCGAAAAACAAGCAGTCTCGAAGGTAAAAGACACCACAAAAATAGACAGCTTTGGCTCTTCTTACTTTAACGCATCTACGACTACCAACGAGGCACTTGTAGCGATGGCCAGCACAATCCATGAACTTCCTGTATCTTGTAGACAACCTACAAACCATTAAGAAAGAATTGCTGGAGTGTAAAGGCAAGTCTTGATAAGTTCGTGTCACTAGTTATTCACGGACTGGCATACAATTCCCGATAACAGAATAGACTTCAATAATCAAAATCGAAAGTCTCAAAATAAGTCTCAAAGGCAGAAGGTTCTCCAGGCAAGACATTGAATACTATCAGAGAGCGAATTGCTGCACTAGAACTTGAAAGGCTCAATATCAAGAAATGGGTTGTGCTTCATGTATACAACGTTAACTGCTGATGGGCTGTAGCAATACAACAACGGCTGCAAGAAGCAGTGACACTGGCGACCAGATTGCTGGCGGGGAAGACCCAATTGAGAGTGAAGAGCAAGCATTATGCCACGTAAGGGGTATTGTCCTTCGCACGCAGCCATATTTACTAAATGACTCGATACAGCACTTCTCACTGTTTTGAAGACCTCGCCCCGGAGATCCGGATCTTAATATGGAATTTCGTCATAGAGTTCCCTCATATAATCGAGATCGAACGTATAGAGCTCCTCTTATAGAACGACGTCTTCCTTCTGAACCCGGATATATCATATAGACGACACCAGGCAACACCTCGCTCAATATGACCACCACCCGTCCTGTATGCCTGTCATGAGTCGCGGGTTGAAGCTGAGAAGGTATACGTGCTGTGGAACTTTGGCACGATTACGTCGGAGCACGCCGAGAAATATGTTTAATAATAACCTATGGTCGATATGGCTCTCTTGGTGACAATATTTCCATAGGAACCATACATGCACTTGCTTGCAAGATGGATGCAATTCCTCGGATTGCAATTACCAGCACCGACCGAGGCACACGATGTTGCGGCAGTAGTGACCATTTTTACCGCAGCGATGGAGCTAACGGCATAGTGCAAATTTTGTATGGCATTCATTGCCCAGGAACTATCGTGCTGAGCGGTCATGATGCGGGTAGTTTGGGCTGGGCTCTGTTCGGTGTCGGAGAGAACAAGATGGTGGGCAAAGATATAACATCATTCCGTTTCGTGAGTCTAACCGCAAAGTTTGGACTAGATAGTCAGTATTCCGAGGTGCTGGACAGATGTTGAGATTCCACGAATCGCTGTTCGCTGCAGTGGACAAGTTGACTAATGCTTCGACTACGACTAACCGGCATACGGAATCGATGGCGGCTGCAATGCAATGGAAGCTCTACATGGAATGTAGCGAGACATCCTGCTCCAAGACCCGGCCGATCTGCTAGCTCTTCAAGTCATAGGATAATCGTCAACCGCAACAAATATAGGTGTTATTGAACTACTTCGCGCGGAATTGTGGGTTCTCATAAGCGTAAATAGGATGCGAATACATTAGCCGAGGATGCGGCATGAGGAGGCCCCGGTCCCGGTGTTATGCTTGGTCTTGAAGTAAGCACTCACTCATCTTGTACTAGGGCAAGTGATGTCTGATAACGAGAAAGATATGACATGGTGGCATTGGCATAGGCATGAATAAAAGGTACGTTGTGATCGGTAATCAAACCATGAGAAATCTATGTATTCTATGTATTCTATGTATTCTATGTCTTCTATATCTTCTATGTCTTCTTCTTCTATGTCTTCTATGTCTTCTATGTCTATGTATATATATATGCCTCAGCCACAAGCTGTAGCGGGTCAAGACCCGATTATATACTAGGCCTCAGGCCGTCGCCGTTCCTATGGCAACCCTAGCTCGGTACGAGAGCTTACCTTTCGACAGAGCTCCTGAACCCTCTCTTTCTCTCCTTAGAGAATTCTTAGCTAGTCTAATATAACCAGTTTACTTAGACCTTAAGACCTGGCCCGTGATATTAGAATTCTCTCTCTCTTATCTTTATTAACTAGAGATTACGATACGGCACGTACGAAAGCTGGTAGTAAGTAAGTCTAAACCTACACGTATAAATAACTCGGAGCGTACGAAAGCTAGTAGTAGGAACTGTCCGAAACTATACGTAGAAGCCGAAATTACGACGAGGAGCCACGCTCCCGGTAGCTAGTTACACGGACAGGATATCGTACGAAGAAGAAGACGAAATAGTAGAAGAAGCCCCCTAGTAGCTCAGAGATACCTTTACTTAATAATCTCGCTAGTTAGCCGAATTAGCCACCTAATAAGTAAGCTTAATAGCTACCCTAGCTACTCGAATCGATTTAATCGAAGAACGTACGTTAACGCCCTTACGTAGGCAGACTCCTCCGCTACTCCACGTTCTACTACTTATAGATACTATACGACGCCCGAAACTATACCTCCCGAATCTAGATAAGTTTAATAGAGAAAATATAGCTTTATACCTATAGTTTAAAGGGCTCCTACGAGCGAAGCTAGAGATCGATAGCGAAGCGATTAGCGGAGAAAGAGAGAGAGTTTAGTACGGATTCGGACGACTCTTAGGAGAGGCTACTAGCCGGATATACCCCTAGGTTAGTTATACCTAGAAGGAGGGAAAGTTCACGGTCGACGGACTATTTAAATAGATAAAGATCGCCTTCCGCGACCCGAGATAACGTTAGAAAGCCCTAGGGTAACTAAACCGTACGAAGTAAGGGATATAACCTTTAAACGAGTTTATAAATAACTTTAACCGCCTAATCCTAGAAGTAGAAGGCTAGGGATAGGACGACGAGATTAAGAAGGGCTACCTTAAGGCAGCTATCTCGATAAAGCTGATTTAAAGCACTATCGGAATAAAGGAAGAAGAGTCGTACGAAGAGTACTACTCCTAACTACGAATAGTTAGCGACTAGCTAGCCGAAGTTAAAGAATTAACCTTTCGTCGTACGAACTAGCGAATAGAGAGAACCCGGAGCCTACTAGCGCGTATATTAAGCCCTACGCCTATAGAATAGGAACCTATACCGAGAGCTATAAGGCAGCGTATAATAAGTAAACTAAAATAGGCCTTAGAGGAAGAAATCGAACGAAGAAGATAAGAAGGCCTCTACCTCCGCTATAGAAGGGAAGGCTACTTTATTAGCTAATACCGTACGAAACTTCGATAACCTACTCTTACTAACTAGCGAAAGTCGCCGAGAGAGTATACCTTTATTAACTTTAGTTAATAAGCTTCGAGTATAAGAAGTCGTCTATAGAGGAAGAGAGAAGAGACGTACGAAGTATCCGGATAGAGAGCTACTAAACTAGTAAGGGTAAAGAAGATAAGAGCGAAAATTAAAGAAGTTTCGGATAGAAGTAGAAGCGAAGACGAGGAAGACTCGAGCTCTTACGACTCGGGAAAAGACTAGCTTCTAACTAGAGCCGCTATTAGAAGCGTATAGAGGAAGAGTTAGATCGTAAAGTATAGAAGAAGTTCTAAAACTAGATAGATAGGCCGCCCTTTCTTATATTAGTAATACTAAATAGAGAGTATTTCGCGAAAACTCTTATTAATATAAGATACTTATCGTATAGTATATATAATTCCCGCTTTACTAATCGATATAACCTCTAGCGTATAAAGATCTCTCTTTATACGATATATAGGTTTAACGGTCGAGCCGAAGAAAAGGTAACTAAAGTTATAGCGGTAGAAATAAATATTAACAGATACTACGAGTCCCGTGTCTTCCTCTATATCGTCCTATAACTTAATAAGTACGATATACTTCTTAGAATACCCTAGATTAATAGATAAGATATACGGATTAATAGCCCCGAGTCGGAGCTAGTAATCTCTTTCTCGGGTACTATTATATAGAATAGAGCGAGAGATATACCGAGCGTACCCTAAGCGAGCTACGTCTAAGTCTTAGTAGCCTCCTTCGCGTACCTAGTAAGAAAGAGTAAGAAAAGGAATCTCGAAATTTTTACGGTAAGTATATCTAATATCTAGAAGGCCCTAACTAGGAAAGCGAAGACAGACCCCTATACGAAACTCCTAAGTTACTACTCCGACTACCTAGAGATTTTTAGTATAGAAGAAGCGGAGAAACTACTACCGGTATAAGGTTATAGAATCGACTACCGGATCGAACTTAAAGAAGTTAATAGAAAAGAACCTATAGTCCCCTAGGGACCGCTCTATAATATATCTCGCGACGAACTACTCGTCCTACGACGAACGCTTACGGACCTACTTAATAAAGGATTTATTCGAGTAAGTAACTTACTAGCCGCTACCCCTATACTCTTCGTATAAAAGCTAGGAGGAGGTCTACGCTTCTATATCGACTACCGAGGGCTAAATAAGCTTATAAAGAAAGACCGGTACCCCCTACCTCTGATTTATAAAACTCTCTAGAATATTAGAAAGGTAAAATAGTTTACTAAGCTCGACGTTACGGCCGCTTTTTATAAAATACGAGTCGCTAAAGGGGACGAATAGAAGACGGCCTTTTATACGAGGTATAGACTCTATAAGTAGCTTATAACGCCTTTTAGACTCGCGAACGCCCTAAGTATATTCTAGAAGTATATTAATTAGATACTTCGGGATTACCTAGATAAATTCTACTCTACGTATATAGACGATATACTTATCTATTTATTAGGGATAAGAGAGGAGTATAGAGAATATATACGGAAAGTACTCTAATAGATAAAAGACGCTAGCTTATAGCTAGATATTAATAAGTACGAATTTAAAGTTAAGTTAACGAAGTACCTAGGCTTTATTATTAAGGCCGGGATTAGCGTACGAATAGACCCTAAAAAGGTCGAGGCTATTCTTAGCTAGAAAGCCCTAAGGTCTACTAAAGGCGTATAAAGTTTCCTTAGATTCGTAAATTTCTATAGGAGATTTATCCGGGATTTCTTAAAGATTATACGACCGTTATCGGACCTTATATATAAGAACCGAAAGTTTTAATAGATAGAAGCTACCGAGAAGGCTTTTTAAAAGCTAAAGTAGATATTTACTTTAGGCCCTATTCTAGTATAATTCGATTATAACCGGGAGACGATTCTAGAGACGGACTTATCCGGCTAGAGCGTAGGGGGAGTACTTATATAAGTAGATAAAACAGGTATTATACGACTATATATATTCTTTTTAAAGAAGAATAACCCTACCGAGTATAACTACGAGATCTACGATAAGGAAATACTCGTGATTATCTATTACCTCGAAGAATAGGATACCGAGCTTAGGAGTATATAATAATTTAAGATTTATATAGATTATAAGAATCTCGAGTACTTTATAATAGCTCGAAAACTTACTAAACGATAGATAAAGTAGTCCCTCCTACTCTTAAGGTATAACTTCTAAATCTCGTATATACTAGGGAAGGATAATAAACGCGTAGACGTACTTTTAAGAAGAGAGTAAGACCTCCCCGACTCTAAGACTGTTACGGGCTAGGTCTTAAAGTATAAGTAAACTAACTATATTAGACTAGCTAAGAATTCTCTAAGGAGAGAAAGAGAGGGTTTAGGAGCTCTGTCGAGAGGTAAGCTCTCGTACGGAGCTAGGGTTACTATAGGAACGGCGACGGCCTAAGGCCTAGTATATAATCGGGTCTTAACCCGCTATATTACCCCTCTCCTCCTTCTAGAGCGGGGCTCTCTTTTATACGTAGGAATAGTATCCCTATATTATACGGTCTTATCCTATTCGTCTAGGGTAGAGGTATCTTTAAAAGCTAAGCGTAGTTCCTATATCGTATACGCGTAACCTTTCTATTTTATAAGTAAACGCTATAACTCGCCTCTCCTATATCGTACGATCTTTTCGTCTAGGATCTGTTCTACTTCGTACTCTTCTTAGTCTCCTATAAGTACTAGGGGCGGTTAAGAGTCGTCTTAGACTTATCCTAGTAACGGGTCTATAGCTATTAAATATAGGAGTTTACTATAAAAAATATTATAGATACTAGGAGGCGTGTCTAGCTTAAAACTATAGCTTCCGACTACTTCGATTACTATATACTTAGCGTGTTTTACGTTAAGCTTCTTAGTCGGGCGGTTTATACGAATATTCTAGAGATTAAGCTAGACCTTATCTCTAACCTAGAACTCTAGTACCTAGTCTCTCTTTTAGTTAGCTACTTCTTCTTAGACTTATTACGCCGTAGCTATTACCGTCTAGGCGTACTCTCTCGTATCGCGTAGCTTCCGTACTATCGCGTCCGCTTTCTAGATAGGTAAGGTACTATTATCTTCTTCGCTTACTTCGTCGTAGAGCTATAATAGTTCGATATAGTAGCCGTACGTAAGAAAGAAGGGACTTACTCCTATAGAGGTAGCGTCTCGGTTATTAGTTACTAGCTCCGCGTATAGTAGTAGCTTTACCTAGTTCTCTTAGTCGTAGTCGATAAATATACGAAGGAACGTCTCGATTATCTAATTTATTCGCTCTATAGAACCGTCTATCTCGGGGTAGAATACTATTAAGAGGCGGCGTATAATACTAAGTAACTAGTAGACTCTCTTCTAGAGCGCTCCTATAAATTAGGTTCCTCTATTAGAAATAATTACCTTTAGGAGTCTATACTAGCGATAGTAGGTTCGTATAAACTATTCTGCTACTATTTCCGCTATTATATCCTTAAGTACCTCGAGTATTACGCCTTTACTTAAACGGTTAGTTATAACTATTATATTTATACGACCCTCGCTTAACGGTAGTTCGACTATAAAGTCGATCGATATCTCTTACTAGATCCGGCTTAGTATAGGGAGTAGCTTTAGGAAGCTTTATCGGCGATCCCTCTATACTTTATTCCGCCTATAAGAGTTATAGTTCCTTATAAACTATCGTATATACCTTAATATTATTAGCTAGAAGAATTAGCGGATAAGGAGTATATCTATATTATCTTATCTAAGGTAGCTATATATAATTAAATCGTAGGTTTACTATATTAGCTTCGTATAAAGTATATCTAAATTAGGGACCTATCTCTGTCCCCGGAAAAGTAGTTTTCCGGATAGTAAGAGCGAGTATTCTCCTATCGAGACTTTTATCTTAATTAATAGTAGGAATTTACGCTCTCTATTCTATACGGCTTATATTATAGCTTAATACGTATCGTCTTCTTCTTCGGCTTACTTCTAGAGGTTTTTAAAGGCGTCCTATAGTTCTTATTTAGGTTATAGTTAGTCTTTTTAGCTTTATGTACTACTATCGTTATAGCTATCGGGGAGGTTATTAACTTTAGTTAATAAGGGCTCTAGTCTCTTAGCTTATCGTCGTGTTCGTATAGGGGCTACGAGGATCGTTCTAGGAAGGATTTAACTAAGTACCTCCGGCTTAAGTAACTATATCTCCCGTACTTAAAGTCTTTTATCCGTCTTAGAGTCGGGGAGGTCTTACTCTCTTCTTAAAAATACGTCTACGCGTTCGTTATCCTTCCCTAGTATATACGAGATTTAGAAGTTATACCTTAAAAGTAGGAGGGACTATCTTATCTATCGTTTAGTAAGTTTTCGAGCCGTTATAAAGTACTCGAGATTCTTATAATCCGTATAGATCTTAAATTATCGTATACTCCTAAGCTCGGTATCCTATTCTTCGAGGTAATAGATAATCGCGAGTATTTCCTTATCGTAGATCTCGTAGTTATACTCGGCGGGGTTATTCTTCTTTAAAAAGAATATATATAGTCGTATAATACCTGTCTTATCTACTTATATAAGTACTCCCCCTATACTCTAGCCGGACAAGTCCGTCTCTAGAATCGTCTCCCGGTTATAATCGAATTATACTAGAACAGGGCCTAAAGTAAATATCTACTTTAGCTTCTAAAAAGCCTTCTCGGTAGCTTCTATCTATTAAAACTTTCGGTCCTTATATATAAGGTCCGATAACGGTTATACGATCTCTAAGAAATCCTAGATAAATCTCCTATAGAAATTTACGAATCTAAGGAAACTTCGTACGCCTTTAGTAGACCTTAGGGCTTCCTAGCTAAGAATAGCCTTAACCTTTTTAGGGTCTATTTATATACTAATCCCGGCCTTAATAATAAAGCCTAGGTACTTCGTTAACTTAACTTTAAATTCGTACTTATTAATATCTAGCTATAAGCTAGCGTCTTTTATCTATTAGAGTACTTTCCGTATATATTCTCTATATTCCTCCCTCGTCCCTAATAAGTAGATAAGGATATCGTCTATATATATAGAGTAGAATTTATCTAGGTAATCCCGAAGTATCTAATTAATATACTTCTAGAATATACTTAGGGCGTTCGCGAGTCCGAAAGGCGTTATAAGCTACTCGTAGAGTCCGTACCTCGTATAAAAGGCCGTCTTCTATTCGTCCCCTTTAGCGACTCGTATTTTATAAAAAGCGGCCGTAATATTAAGCTTAGTAAACTATTTTACCTTTCTAATATTCTAGAGAGTTTTATAAATTAGAGGTAGGGAGTACTAGTCTTTCTTTATAAGCTTATTTAGCCCTCGGTAGTCGATATAGAAGCGTAGACCTCCTCCTAGCTTTTATATAAAGAGTATAGGAGTAGCGGCTAGTAAGTTACTTACTCGAATAAATCCCTTATCGAGTAGGTCCGTAAGCGTTCGTCGTAGGATAAGTAGTTCGTCGCGAGATATATTATAAAGCGGTCCCTAGGGGACTATAGGTTCTTTTCTATTAACTTCTTTAAGTTCGATCCGGTAGTCGATTCTATAACCTCGTACCGGCGGTAGTTTCTCCGCTTCTTCTATACTAAAAACCTCTAGGTAGTCGGAGTAGTAACTTAGGAGTTTCGTATAGGGATCTATCTTCGCTTTCCTAGTTAGGGCCTTCTAGATATTAGATATACTTACCGTAAAAATTTCGAGATTCCTTTTCTTACTCTTTCTTACTAGGTACGCGAAGGAGGCTACTAAGACTTAGATATAGCTCGCTCGGGGTACGCTTAGTATATCTCTCGCTCTATTCTATACGATAGTACCCGAGGAAGAGATTACTAGCTCCGACTCGGGGCTATTAATCCGTATATCTTATCTATTAATCTAGGGTATTCTAAGAAGTATATCGTACTTATTAAGTCGTAGGACGATATAGAGGAAGATATAAGACTCGTAGTATCTGTTAATATCTATTTCTATTACTATAACTTTAGTTACCTTTTCTTTAGCTTAACCGTTAAACTTATATATTATATAAAGGGAGATCTTTATACGCTAGAGGTTATATCGATTAGTAAAGCGAGAATTATATATACCGTAAGATAAATATCTTATATTAACGAGAGTTTTCGCGAAATACTCTCTATTTAATATTACTAATATAAGAAAGGGCGGCCTATCTATCTAGTTTTAGAACTTCTTCTATACTTTACGATCCGACTCTTCCTCCGTACGCTTCTAATAGCGGCTCTAGTTAGAAGCTAGTCTTTTCCCGAGTCGTAAGAGCTCGAGTCTTCCTTATCTTCGCTTCTACTTCCGTCTAAAACTTCTTTAATTTTCGCTCTTATCTTCTTTACCCTTACTAGTTTAGCGGCTCTCTGTCCGGATACTTCGTATATCTCTTCTCTCTTCCTCTATAGACGACTTCTTATACTCGAAGCTTATTAACTAAAGTTAATAAAAGTATACTCTCTCGGCGACTTTCGCTAGTTAGTAAGAGTAGGTTATCGAAGTTTCGTATAGTATTAGCTAATAAAGTAGCCTTCCCTTCTATAGCGGAGGCAGAGGCCTTCTTATCTTCTTCGTTCGATTTCTTCCTCTAAGGCCTATTTTAGTTTACTTATTATTCGCTACCTTATAGCTCTCGGTATAGGTTCCTATTCTATAGGCGTAGGGCTTAACGTGCGCGCCGGTAGACTCCGGGTTCTCTCTATTCGCTAGTTCGTACGACGAAAGGTTAATTCTTTAACTTCGGCTAGTTAATCGCTAACTATTTATAATTAGGAGTAATACTCTTTATACGACTCTTCTTCTCTTATTCTAACGGTACTTTAGATAAGCTTTACTAAGATAGCTGCTTTAAGGTAGCCCTTCTTAATCTTATTATCCTACCCCTAGCCTTCTACTTCTAGGATTAGGCGGTTAAACTCGTTTAAAAACTCGTTTAGAGGCTAAGACCCTTGTTTCGTACGATTTAGTTAGCCTAGGGCCTTCTAGCGTCGTCGTAGATCGCGGAATACGGTCTTTATCTACTCGAACAGTCCTTCGACTATAAACTTTCCTTCTTTCTAAGCGTATATAATCCAGGGGTATATTCGGCCGGCGGCTTCGCTCGCTAGTTATCCGAATCCGTACTAGACTCTTTCTCTTTCTCTACTAATTACTTCCCCGTTAATCTCTAGCTTCGCTTATAAGAGACCTTCGAATTATAGGTATAGGGCTATATCTTCTCTATTAAACTTATCTAGGTTCGGGAGGTATAGTTTTAGGCGTCGTATAGTATCGTTATATTTCGGGACTAAGAAGGGCGGAGGGGTTTATAAACGTGAAGGGTTTAGCGTCGTCGTACGTTCTTCGATTAAATCGATTCGAGTAGCTAGGGTAGCTATTAAGCTTACTTATTAGGTAGCTAATTCGGCTAACTAGCGAGATTATTAAGTAAAGGTATCTCTAAGCTACTAGAGGGCTTCTTCTACTATTTCGTCTTCTTCTTCGTACGATATCCTGTCCGTGTAACTAGCTACCGGGAGCGTAGCTCCTCGTCGTAATTTCGGCTTCTATATATAGGTTCGGATAGTTCCTACTACTAGCTTTCGTACGCTCCGAGTTATTTATATATATAGGTTTAGACTTACTTACTACTAGCTTTCGTACGTACCGTATCGTAATCTCTAGTTAATAAAGATAAGAGAGAGAGAATTCTAATATTACGGGCTAGGTCTTAAAGTATAAGTAAACTAACTATATTAGACTAGCTAAGAATTCTCTAAAGAGAGAAAGAGAGGGTTTAGGAGCTCTATCGAGAGGTAAGCTCTCGTACGGAGCTAGGGTTACTATAGGAACGGCGACGGCCTAAGGCCTAGTATATAATCGGGTCTTAACCCGCTATAAAGACAGACGAAAGACTTTAAGCACGGGAGATATAGTTACTTAAGCTAGAGGTACTTAGTTAAATCCCTCCTAGAACGATCCTCGTAGCCCCTATACGAACACGACGATAAGCTAAGAGACTAGAGTCTTTATTAACTAAAGTTAATAACCTCTCTAATAGCTATAACGATAGTAGTATATAAAGCTAAGAAGACTAACTATAACCTAAATAAGAACTATAGGACGCCCTCGAAGACCTCTAGAAGTAAGCCGAAGAAGAAGACGATATATATTAAGCTATAATATAAGCCGTATAGAATAGAGAGCGTAAGTTCCTACCGTTAATTAAGATAAAAGTCTCGATAAGAGAATACTCGCTCTTACCGTCTAGAAAACTACTTTTCCGGGGATAGAGATAGGTCTCTAATTTAGATATACTTTATACGAAGCTAATATAGTAAACCTACGATTTAATTATATATAGCTACTCTAGACGAGATAATACAGGTATACTTCTTATCTACTAATTCTTCTAGCTAATAATATTAAGGTATATACGATAGTTTATAAAGAACTATAACTCTTATAGGCGGAATAAAGTATAGAGGGATCGCCGATAAAGCTTCCTAAAGCTACTCCCTATACTAAGCCGGATCTAGTAAAAGATATCGATTAACTTTATAGTCGAACTACTATTAAGCGAGGGTCGTACGAATATAATAGTTATAACTAACCGTTTAAGTAAAGGCGTAATACTCGAGGCACTTAGGGATATAATAGCGGAAACGGTAGCGGAATAGTTTATACGAACCTACTATCGCTAGTATAGGCTCCTAAAGGTAATTATTTCTAATAGAGGAATCTAATTTATAGGAGCGCTCTAGAAGAGAGTCTACTAGTTACTTAGTATTATACGCCGCCTCTTAATAGTATTCTACCCCGAGATAAACGGTTCTATAGAGCGAATAAATTAGATAATCGAGACGTTCCTTCGTACGTTTATCGACCACGACTAAGGGAACTAGATAAAGCTACTACTATACGCGGAGCTAGTAACTAATAACCGAGACGCTACCTCTATAGGAGTAAGTCCCTTCTTTCTTACGTATAGCTACTTTATCGAACTATTATAGCTCTACGACGAAGTAAGCGAAGAAGATAATAGTACCTTACCTATCTAGAAAGCGGACGCGATAGTACGGAAGCTACGCGATACGAGAGAGTACGCCTAGACAGTAATAGCTACGGCGTAATAAGTCTAAGAAGAAGTAGCTAACCGAAAGAGAGACTAGGCACTAGAGTTCTAGGTTAGAGATAAGGTCTAGCTTAATCTCTAGAATATTCGTACGAACCGCCCGACTAAGAAGCTTAACGTAAAATATACTAAGTATACGGTAATCGAAGTGGTCGGGAGCTATAGTTTTAAGCTAGATACGCCTCCTAGTATCTATAATATTTTTTATAGTAAACTCCTATATTTAGTAGCTACAGACCTATTACTAGGATAAGTCTAAGACGACTCTTAACCGCCCCTAGTGCTTATAGGAGACTAAGAAGAGTACGAAGTAGAACAGATCCTGGACGAAAAGATCGTACGACGTAGGAGAGGCGAGTTACGGCGTTTACTTATAAAATAGAAAGGTTACGCGCGTACGACGTAGGAACCACGCTCAGCTTTTAAAGATACCTCTGCCCTAGACGAATAGGATAAGACCGTACGACGTGGGGATACTATTCCTACGTATAAAAGAGAGCCCCGCTCTAGAAGGAGGAGGGGGGTAATATAGCAGGTTAAGACCCGATTATATACTAGGCCTCAGGCCGTCGCCGTTCCTATAGCAACCCTAGCTCGGTACGAGAGCTTACCTTTCGACAGAGCTCCTGAACCCTCTCTTTCTCTCCTTAGAGAATTCTTAGCTAGTCTAATATAACCAGTTTACTTGGACCTTAAGACCTGGCCCGTGACACAAGCAAAGAGGACCACGGATGATAGGCAGCACTATCTGCGATCTTTTGCGATCATCTGCTGGACCCACCAAGGATTTAGTAAGTTCATGGCTCGTTCTCGGAGCACGAGAGTATTACATTTCAATGCTGTTGCTCCTCTTGTGTGCACGACCCGTTTTCATCTGTACGATATCATCTGAGCAATAGCAACAAGAGTCGGGGTCTTCTGGAGGAACACCGCAGCGCAGCTATTACTCTCCTGCAAATCTCATCTGGTGATAGATGAAGTGCGAGGGAATAGGTTGAGAGAGCACCTATTCAGCAGTACCTTTGTTGTGGGGATTGATTGCCCTGCTCCTAAAGGTTCAACCGACTGGCAGTCGGTGAATCTCCGGCCCAGAGTCAAGTACGTGGTGCTCGTAAGGTCTACCGTACCCTTCTTTCCCCGACAATCCGTTGCCTCCAACGATGCATTCGTTAAATACGCGTCTATTAAATACGCGTTCATTAAATATGTATCCACTATATACGCATCCACTATATACTCATCCATTATATACGCATCCATTATTTACGCATCCATTATATACGCATCCATCAAATACGCATCTGATAGGCTGTGCACCCACCCCCTTTCTCCGACTGTACAGGCTACAATGCCAAAAGCATGCGGCGCCGCCGTCCTGCAGCCACAAATTCAAGGCTGCCATTTGCTTGTCCGCACTCTGCGAATGACCATCGTTCAGCCCACCGTTAGTACCCGGGCCCAAAGTCTAAATCCGCCTGGCTGGCACCCACACTACGCACCCAAAGTCGTGCCGCCGAGCCCCCCCATCAAGAACCTCAAGACGACTTGCTTCGTACTTGTGCGGCTACTCCGTCCTTTGGAAATCCGATCGAACCTCCATCCCGATCCTACCACTCCCCGGAATGTGTAATTCACATATGCAGATATAGACCGTTATCGTCATCGACACTCACACTCGTTTCTTTGAGCTTTGTTCGAGGCACAATGCGCTTGTCTGGCCCCGAGGTGAGGAGGAGGCAGAATGAGCAGTCTCCTGGAGGCAGCGGCAACGGTAACAGCAACGATGGATCACCACCATCAACCGTCACAACTGGCAGTTCTACTCTCAATCTACCACTGTCAGCAACCTCAACCTCCTCTGCGACTCCTGCGACTGCGACGGCTATATCTACCTCGAAGGACTCTGAAAAGAGGAGTTCCCCGTCATTTGTCCCCGTATGTGGTCCCGCGCTTTTACTTGCTTATTGTCATCCATCATCATCAGGTCAACTCAATCAATGAGTGCATGCTAATATAGAACCAGATCATCATTGGCGTGATCGCAGGCATTCTTGGTCTCCTCCTAGTATTCGTCGCTATTCGTAGATTTCGCGTCAAACACAAGAACCCGAAATACCTTCCGACCCCCTTCCTCAAGAATGCGTGGAAGAAATGGGAGCCCAAATCATCCGTGCCGCACCGCCGTTTACCAGATACAAACGAACATCTTGAGCCCGTGTCAACACGATCATCGAGATCAGCTCCTGCGCCAACATCCTCTCATACCGCTACGCGCGGGGCGAGCTCGACCAACAACGCTACCTCGACGAATACTACCGCCGCTGGGGTAGACAGAAACACATCGGTCAGATCTGTGATGACATTACCGGCATACAACCCTACCGCCCACCAAAGTGAACAAGTCCTAGGCCGTGAGGGGGAGCGTGGGGGCATTGATGTGGTGATTGAGTTCCCGGAGACGTTAGACGACGAGGAACGACTGAGAGAACAGGAGATGGAGGCTCTATATCAAGTTCGACTGGCAAGAAGACGGGAGAACGAGGAGCGAGAAGAACGTCGAAGGCAGAGAAGAGAGGCCCGAGAAAGAGGCGATTACGTTGCGTTGAGAGAGATACAAGCAAGAGCGCGCGCATCATCAAACGCCAGTGCAACGAGGACCGTCGAAGAATTACGATCCGAGCACGAGAGAGTAAAGAAGGAGAGGCAAAGAGCTGTGTCCTCTGTCTCCTATGGCGACCTCGGGGTTGCGCGTCATGATGGGACTAGGCTACGGGCAAATAGTGTTGAGAGTGAACGAGAAGGTCTTCTTGGAGATGCTGCAAGTATCGCAGCAAGCAGCCATTATCACCGTCGCGATCGCAGTCAAGGGTCAGTCATCAGTCTTGATACCATGAATACGGATTTCCCATCACCAGGACAAACGCGATCGCGTGCCAATTCCAGAGCAGAGAGTCCTTTCAGGCAGGTTGGAAGACCAAGCCAGGACGAAAGCGTCAACAATGAGGGCAGAGCTGGCAGTAGCCCAGAAATGGTCGAACATGAAGACTTTCCACCGAATAGTCCTCCTGGGTATGAGAATATCCCTCTCGATGCGCCATCGACGGAGCCTGGCCATGAAGCACCTCCCGACTACACCAGCCCAATTTTGGCCCGAGGAGAGCACAGACCGAATTTTGAGTCGACAGACAGCAGTGGGAGTGGATATGCCAGGAGGACCTCCGCACATGTGGGAGAGTTGATCTCTGATGGACGAGCGAGTCGTTCAGGTGGCAGAATTTCCCCGAGCCTTCCAGATTCCGAAAGGTCATCTTCTAGGGGGGTCGGCGGTACACCTCAGCTACCGAGTTTGAGATTAGCAGCTTTGCCCTCGATTCAAGTCGATCCTGGAAGTCCTACTCATGGGAGAAGCGAGGACGGACATCAATATCCCTGAATATTCAAAAATGGTGCATATGATGGCCACCGATTTACACGATTTACGATTCGTGGTCCGGGAAAATACGGACCCTTAATTCGGTTCTATGGACACTCATGTGGATGGAAAGTTTGAAGATCTAATACCCTCATTTTGAGCATGGCGTCTTGGGTCTGATGTCAACAAGGTGAAGCACTCTAGCGTTGTATATATAGAAGGCGCATATTTGATATATAATGCAACGTAGTAAGGTATCAAAGCCTTTGAAACGATCTGCTACTTCAGCAGTGCTTACAATATCGATCTTGACGGACACCAAAGCAAGCATCTAGTTTATGAAGAGGACATAAACTGGAGTCCTTGAAGTCCAGGTTCCCGTGGAAGGGGGTACTAATCACGTGTGCCATATTCAGCTATTGGGTGATCCCTTCTCCATTGGGTACAATGCAAGACACGCTGTACCGTACCAATGCCGAATCTCCCGGGAAGAAGGATAACTTCTCCAAAGTGTAAAGCCATGTCGGTCCGCGCTCACAAACCCTAGTATTCGAGGAGTATGTTTCCCATGTCCCTTGTCTGACATCGCCGCAGAGGTGCTTTGTCAGCTGTAACTCAGACCCTCTGGACTGATAAACAGGTCCACAGTCGAGTCACGTACTCTCTCCCTCTCCGAGTGTGTCTTTCCAGAAATTTCATTTCGTAAGCTGTCACAATGGATGACCTTATCAGAGCTATACATACAACACCAATCATTGACAACCACGCGCACCCATTGCTTAAACCTAATGCCATCAGCAAATACCCACTATTGGCCATTACTACCGAAGCTCATGGTGGTGCTATGAAAGCGACCCAGTCCAGTCTCTCACATATTCGTGCTGTTAATCAATTGTCAGAGATCCTGGCTTGCGAGGCCACCTGGAAAGATGTTGCAAAGGCGATCGAGGTTGAAAGATCGAAACCGGGTGACTCTTGGAATAAGCGATGCTTCGAAGGCATTGAGAATGTCCTCGTTGATGATGGATTAGACGGGGGACATGAAACCTTCCCCTATGATTATTTGGATAGACTGACAAGAAGCAAGAATAAGCGGATTGTGAGGATTGAGAAGGAGGCTGAGAACATCATCCAGGGTCTACTTCAAGATGCAAAAATCACAGTGGGCAACTTCTTCAAGGTCTTTGTCAAAGCAGTTGAAGAAGTAGTACTTGCTGCGCTGGGTGACCCGGAGGTTGTGGGGTTCAAATCCGTCATCTGCTATCGAGTTGGTCTCGCGGAACCAGTCTGCGCAGGAACGAACTTTGAAGAAGAATGCACTACCTTATTCCAACAACTGCGAGCTCAAGGGGCCAAGGAATTCAAACGTATCGAAAATGAAGCAATAAACTGGGCACTGGTATACCTTACAGCCCAAATGATCCAAGACCACCCAACCCCTAATGGCAAGCGGAAGCCTTTCCAATTCCATACAGGACTAGGCGATAACGACATCACGCTCACCACCGCGTCACCCTCGCATTTACAGCCGCTCATGAGGAAGTACCTGGAGGTCCCTATTGTGCTACTGCATTCGAGTTATCCGTTTACACAGGAGGCGGGGTATCTTGCGACAGTTTATGAGAATGTGTATGCGGATATTGGGGAGATCTTTCCTTCTTTGAGCAAGGAGGGGCAGGAGAAGGCTGTGAAGGAGATCTTGGAGTTGTGTCCGAGTGAGAAGATGCTTTGGAGTACGGATGGTCATGTGAGTTTGCTTTCTCTTGGTGATGTCTCCCCTTGAAGGCCTGGACTTCGCTTTGATTGGTTTTTCTGTGAAGGTGGAAGTTCACAAAAGCTTGATGACCGAAGGAGTTGCAAAATTTCTTTGCTTAATGTTGCTTGTGACGTCTTTCCTAAAAGACTAGGGGCTAATTTGAATATGCACAGTGGTTTCCAGAGACATATCTCCTAGCTATCATACAGGTTAGAGAGGCACTAGAAGTGGTAAGAGATTCCAATAATCCTCCATAGTTCTAAAATAATCTCACAGGTCCTGCCCGAATACGTCAAAACAAAAGTTTTAAGTATTCCACAAGCAATCAAGGTTGTACAGGATATCCTCTTTAATACATCCAACACCTTGTACGACTTGGGTCTTTCCATAGCGGATCTTCCGCTTAGAACACTTCCTCTCAGAGCCCCGCCGTCAACATCTGATCTTCAGGGGCTCACAACCTTCCTAGAAGACCATCCAACAACAAAGTTTCTAAGACTACAGTATCTAGACTACACCGCAACATGTAGGACGAGAATTGTAACCGTCAAGAAAGCACTCAGCCTGCTTGAAGCGAACAACCATCTACAGGTTGGTATCACCAAAGCCGCCCTAGGAGTATTGCAGAACGATACTCTTGTACCAGGCGTGGTAGCCACTGGTGAATACAGACTCGAGGCGATCTTCTCCTCCGTCCGTCCTGGTCCAAATACTGGCTTCGCCCTCTTGCAATGCGAGTTCCGCAACCTCGACGGCTCACAAGTGGCCCTTTGTCCAAGGTCTACACTCAGGCGATTAGTCTCCAAAGCCAAATCTCATAGCCTTGAGTTCATTATTGGCTTCGAAATTGAAATCGTATTCCTCTCATCAGGCCAGAAAGGACAACGAACACCTCTCACAGGCTCCTCTGGTCACGCCTGGAACTCCGTACGAGCTCTTCACAACCCCAAAATCCTCGATATGCTAATTGAAATATCCGAAACTCTATCCACATCCGGCATTGACCTGGAACAATGGCATCCTGAAAGCGCAAAGGGACAATATGAATTCATACTGCCGCCCTTACCACCTCTCGAAGCTGTAGATACCCTAATTCAAGCGCGTGAAATCATCATATCAGTAGCAGCAAAGTACGACCTGAGAGCCACGCTACACCCCAAGCCATTTAAAGACCAATGCGGGACCGCAGCACATGCACACATCTCCATCTCATCACCTAACGGAGAGGACAAAAATGTCTACGAGTCATTCTATCAGGGCATTCTCGATGCTCTACCCGCCATTATACCTTTTGGTTACAGCAGCTCAGCGAGCTACGAGCGAGTTCAAGATGGTTTCTGGGCTGGCGGAACGTGGATTGCGTGGGGGACGCAGAATCGCGAGACGGTGCTGAGGAAGATTGAGGGAAGTCATTGGGAGATCAAATGTCTGGATGGATTGGCGAATATGTATTTCGCCATCGCAGCGATTATTGCTGCGGGGATTGATGGCGTTGTAGACAAAATAAAGTTGAATTTCGAGGACTGCGAGGTTGATCCTGCGACGTTGGATCAGAAGGAGAGGGACAAGCTGGGGATCAGGAAAAAGATTAAGGATAATTTGTCGGATGCTTTGGTTGAGCTGGACGGTAGTACTATGGTGAGGAACTCATTAGGCGCAGAGGTGGTGGAGAGGTATGTTAAAGTTAAAAGAGGTGAGATGAAGTGGATGAAGGGTATGGAGGAGGGTGAGAGGTGGAATTGGGTTGTTGAGAGATATTAAGATTGTGATAGGCTCTGTTTCGTATCTAGCGCATGCATCGCTTCTTCTTCTTCTCCCCCGACGAAAGTAGTAGAAGAGACATACAGTCTGTTTGATGCTCTAGTACAAAGTTGCCTACTCATGGCTAAGTTAATTCAAGTGGATCAATGGAAAGCTCCATTTACAAAATTCAAGCAGCCTTCGTCTAAGATTTACAGGCATCTTATCGATAGGGGGTCCTAGGAGGTACGTATCTCGATACTCGAAGCTCGGCGGTAGAACGTATAAATACGAAGGCTATAAAATAAGCGAGGGGTCTAACCCTGTTACCCTTCCTAGTTCCCTCTAACTTACTTCGAAGGCGGACCGTACCTTACCTAATCGACTCTTAGGGATAAGAGCCCTAGGAAGGGGTGTTATATTAGGAACCCGATTTAGATTCCCTCCTTTCTCTTCTCTTCTAGGTTTCACCTAAAACCCTACGGCTATTACTATAGGATCTAAGCCGTTACCGTCTCGAATCGGTAGAATAGAGTAAATCTTAGAAACTAGAAATTATAATATTATTCGATTCGAAGAAGTAGATATAATTATCAAGGTCCTTAGTTATCTAGGTAGGTAGCGAAACGGATACGTATTATATATATATATCAGTGTAGTAGGTGAATTAGAGAAGGGTAGAGATTATTATTTATTTATTTCTTCTATTATTATACTATATCAGTTAAAGACTATATAACATATCGAGACCTCCTTACCTCAGCTAAGAATACCTATCCCTCGGGTAGTATATTCTCTCTACTGTCCTCTATTAATATTATATTAACAGCACAGAGCCCTACGAGTAGCTATTCGGTATAGTATCTAAAGGAAGGTTTTCCCCTCTTATTACTTCCTACTCTAACTAGACCACTCTAGTCACTTACGTTAGCTGCCTTATTAGGAAAACTTCTAAACCTACTAGTATAGCCTAAGCCGTTCGACGTTCTTAGGTCTGAAACCTAAAAGACCCCGGTACGATATACTCTGTCTAGTCTCAGGGACAGGATCTCGTACTATACCTCCTTCCTCCTACTCTCCGATTATCCTCCTTATATATCCTCGTCCCTAACGCTTAGTCGAGACTCGATATAATACTACGATAATCGTAATCGTAAGAAATATTAATATTAATAATCTTTAGTTAATCTTCTAGTTTATAAAAGGTTTAGGATACCGTAAGCTTACTACCTAGAAGATCCTCCGTGACTTTTAGGGGGCGGGATTTAGAATAGAACGACGTACTCTAGAGTCGTAATCCGCCGGTAAAGGTAGAAAAGGACTTTTACTTTACCGTGATAAGGGAAGGCTTAATAATCGACTATAGATGTTAAATCTAACGAGGGCCTCTCTAGCAGTCGCTATAACGTTTAGTTCCTAAGGCTCCTCCTCTACTAGTATATTCGTGTCGCGAGGCTGTCGTAGAGCTAGGATAAAAACTCTAATTTCGGTAGCGAATTCGATTAGAAGGCCGAAAAATATCGTAAAGGGTATAGCAGAGTCGTTACTACCGAGTAGTTAATATACTATATTATACTCCGAGGTGTACGCCGTAAATATAGTTCGTTAACCGATATAATAGCGATAAGGTAGGAAAAGCTTATCGTCGCGACTTAATCTTAGCTCTAGAAATCTCTAAACAGATCCCAGGTTCGTAGAGGACACCACGTACAGGTGTTGAGTCATCGCCCTCCAAGGGTAGAGATTAGTTTCTATAGTAATCTTACCTTATACTTAAAATCGTAATTCCCTACTCCTATAGTTCCTTATATTATTCTAATAAATATATATTCATATTTGTTTATATACAAAGTTAATATCTTATATAGGTTATTAAGATTACTAGGGTATATTTTTCGATGATTTACGGTAAAAATTAAAAATATATACTGCTTATAAACACGGGTCGCTTATTAAGTACGTTAACTTACTTTAGAAACAGTATGTGGGGCTACCTACACGTGATTAGATCTCAGAGCCGCTTGGGTAAAACGATCACTTATATCTCTGTGATAGAATAGATAAATTACGGCGATTTCTGCGAAAATGATTGTTCCTGATGGTAACTTGTCCACTGGGAAGAAGTATGATCTTTGAATGATTGGTCCCAGGATTGTTTGCAAAAGTGTTGCCACCTCCAGCCACACCCTTTTAGCTCAGTTCGCGGGGAAGTGGAGTTCATCAGCTTCATCGCTACAAGCGTCTCACCTCAGCTTCATTGAAGAGCTTCATGTCATTGCTTTAATCGGTCGACAACCTCAATGGACCACAGCGGTGCGGCGCCTCTACAACATCCTATCAAACGTCCTCCAAAGATTAAGCAAGCATGTGATGTCAGTTCTGCTCGCTCATATAGTTTTGTAATCACTAATCCATAGAGAAGGGTTGCCATGCAAGGAAAATTCGATGCGATGGAGAAGGGCCATGCTCAAATTGCCGAGCAACAGAATTGGTCTGCACATACCTTGCTGTACCCAAAAAGAAGGGTCCAAAGGGCAAGAGGATCGCGAGAGATGGGGCCAAGGAAGGGAAACGCGTGAAGAAGTTAAGGATCATCCATGAAAATGCGGATATTCAAACACCTTTCCAGAACAGCGCATCTTTCATGAGAACATCACAGAAAGGCGAAGGGACTTCTCCTCCCAAGTCGCCTCCCAAGTCAGACGAGGATGATTATAGTTTCGATGGATCCCCTTTGGTGTCAGACACGATGATCAGGAGCTGTGTAGATGCATTTTTTACTCACAAGTACCCAATTATGCCGATTCTAGACACAGACCAGATTGATGCGATTCTCTCCCGATTCAAGAACTCACCGGAAAATTATGCGCTCATAATGGCACTCTGTGCCATTATTGTGCAACAACCCGAAATCATCCAAACACCACCAATCTTATCGCATCCTATACATCATGTTCCTAAGATCGAATTCCCAACATCGGAATACTTCATCAAGGAGACTGTCCGGGCTCGACAATTTTGTAATTATATCGATTCGCCTTCACTACCAACTATTCATACTTCTTTCTTCCTCTTCGCTGCCTTATTCTGCTTAGGAAAAGACAATGCTGCATGGTTCTACATCCGCGAGTCCATCACAGTCCTTCAGCTTCTTCGACTTCATGAAGAGACCACTTACGAAAATCTCGCTGATCAATCATATGCGACATACTGTCGTCGAACTTTCTGGCTGCTGTTCATTACTGAGCGCGCTTATGCTTTACAACGCCATCGACCATTGACTCTTCGGCGTACAATCTCCCTTCCTGTAGGTTCAGTTGGACCGGAGGCCACTATTCTATCCGGATTTATTGACCTTGTATCGCTCTTCCAAAATTTTGATGATAGCTTTCTGAATCTTTGGAATTTCTCCACAACTGCAACTGATTCTTCGGCATCACCACAATCGCTGGTACAACTTCAGGATATTTTAAAAATTGCGATACCGAATGTTTCAGAGCGGACTGAGATACAGCAAGCAGATCTCCTAATCAGCCGACAATGGCTGAAGACCATGGTTTGGCAACTCTGTGTGACGAAAGGGCTCCTGTCATCTACTTCAACAAACGAAGCAATGTCTTTTCAGTATCCAGTCACGATCTCACGGGATTTGGTCCTTGTCTTGCGTGTGCTTCCGCCCAAAGCCTTCGAGGCAAATGGCGTTGGTATTTTAGAGAAAATTTTCGATATCGGGTGTTCGCTCGCTGACGTTTTGCAACTACACCCGAATTATATGAATTCATCAGGTATGGAAGTTGGGCCGCGAGACTATTTGATGGAAATGGTGCGGATCCTAGCCACGGGGAAAGGTGGTTTTGCTGCACAGACAGGAGTAGGCAGTGGAAATGCTAGTGAAAGGTTTCTGCGAATTTTAGCGGGAAAGGCGAGTGAGTGCTTGAATGTGAGGATCAGCAGAGGGAATTTGTCGGAAAGTGATGACTCGAGGTGTATTGAAGAGATTGAGAATGATGAGGATATTCGCGGAAGGAGGGAGCATAAGGAGGCACTGAACTGAAGATGCATGGCATGATACCGACTAGCAGCAGTGGTTGAGACAGGGGATTATTTGGCTAAGATTAAATGTCTAAGGGTAATTTGATGACTTTCCTTCCAAATTCTGGAACAACCCGAGGGAGCCCATCTCTCGACTCTCAAGTCAAAAAGAAGGTAATCCCTTACAGATGTAACTTATAGTAAATATATATTATGTTATGCAGTCCGTGCAAGCAGGTTTGTGGCGGCAGCATTTCTAGATTGCGTTCAATTGGTTGCCATTGCAACCTACACAATTTGCTGAACCTAAAGCGTGAATCAACACCAAGAGGCGCCGTAACCCTAGTGTTTTAACCAATCAAGATATGATATTTGATCCCTATTCTTTTCATCAGTGTTCTCTAACTCTTACATCACACATATATATATTTATATCTTATTAACCTTCACGATATTCTGATTGGTCAAAAATCAGCATCTGCGGTGGGCCTCTTGGTCTAGTGGTATGATTCACGCTTTGGGTCACAGCCTGATTGTGTGAGGTCTCCGGTTCGAACCCGGAAGGGGCCCTTTTTTAGTGCCTTTTTTTCTCTCTTAGATATATATTTCTGCGCTTAAAATTTTCTGGTCTGCATAGCAAGGAGAAGCGAAAGAGTAGCGTTTCGAATAGCGTTTTAGTATATAAGTAATCTAGGGGGTATACTAGGGGTTATAGGAATTTCGTTCGTACCTTATATAAATATAACTTTAGTATTAATATACGAAAAAGGTTTACTAAAATTTATAC